>CAUOPU010000083.1:0-197323 GCA_963457615.1 Nicrophorus investigator
AAATTTGACAACGAATTACACAAAAATAGTAAATGCTATAATTATACCAGTATATACGTTATAAAGAATGAACATTCAGCTTTAAGTTGCTACCTCAATAATTAATATAGCGTGCATACTTTTCGAAATATAAACAAAAATATAAAGACACTACTTTTTCGAAGTTTGAAAAAACGTTTCTTCACCTTTGACAGCGATTTACACGAAGGCAGTAAATGCTACAATTATACAAGTATATACGTTTTAAAGAATGAACATTCAGCTTTAATTTGGAACCTCAATAATTAATATATCGTGCATACTTTTCAAAATATAAACAAAAATGTAAAGACACTGCTTTTTGGAACTTTAAAAAAAGGTTTCTTCAACTTTTACACAAAAGTAGTAAATGCTACAATTATACCAGTATATAATTTTTAAAGAATGAATATTAAGCTTTAATTTGGTACTGCATGAATTATTAAAAATAATCTCGCAATCAATTGTGAAAAAACACGATAATTATACAATAATTTTACCTTTGCCCAAATTGTCACAACAAAGAATGAGAACGATTATCGACTTTGTGGGGATAATGAAAATTTCTCCTTCTATATCTACTCGTAAAATATTTCCCCATATTGGGCGAAAATTCGTGATTGATAATTTTCTACATAATGAAAATAAATATGAATGATAACAAATTAAATGGGAACAAAATTTCATGATACGTACTATTGATTATAAATAATAATTATAAATAAATAATGAACATTCAGCTTTAATTTGGTACCTCAATAATTAATATATCGTGCATACTTTTCGAAATATAAACAAAAATGTTAAGACACTGCTTTTTCGAAGCTTAAAAAAACGTTTCTTCAACTTTGACAGCGATTTATATGAAAGTAATAAATCCTACAATTATACCAGTATATATGTTTTAAAGATTGAACATTCAGCTTTAATTTGGTACCTCAAAAATTAATATATGTCTCATACTTTTCGAGATATAAGTAAAGACACTGACTTTTCGAAGTTAGAAAAAACGTTTTTTCAAATTTGACAGCGAATTACACAAAAGTAGTAAATGCTACAAATATACCAGTATATACGTTTTAAAGAATGAATATTTAGCTTTAATTTGGTACCATAATAATTAATATATCGTTCATACTTTTTGAAATATAAGGAAAGACACTGCTTTTTGAAGCTTAAAAAAACGTTTCTTTAACTTTGACAGCGAATTACACAAAAGCAGTAAATGCTACAATTATACCAGTATATACGTTTTAAAGAATGAACATTCAGCTTTAATTTGGAACCTCAATAATTAATATATCGTGCATACTTTTCGAAATATAAACAAAAATGTAAAGACACTGCTTTTTCGAAGCTTAAAAAAACGTTTCTTCAACTTGAACAGCGATTTACACGAAAGTAGTAAATGCTACAATTATACCAGTATATACGTATTAAATAATGAACATTCAGCTTTAATTTGGTACCTCAATAATTAATATATCGTGCATACTTTTCGAAATATAAACAAAAATGTAAAGACACTACTTTTTCGAAGTTTGAAAAAATGTTTCTTCAATTTTGACAGCAAATTACACGAAAGCAGTAAATGCTACAATTATACCAGTATATACGTTTTAAAGAATGAATATTTAGCTTTAATTTGGTACCATAATAATTAATATATCGTTCATACTTTTCGAGATATAAGTAAAGACACTGCGTTTTTGAAGCTTAAAAAAACGTTTCTTCACATTTGACAGCGATTTACACGAAAGTAGTAAATGCTATAATTATACCAGTATATACGTTTTAAAGAATGAACATTCAGCTTTTATTTGGTGCCTCAATAATTAATATATGTCGCATACTATTCGAGATATAAGTAAAGACACTGACTTTTCGAAGTTAGAAAAAACGTTTTTTCAAATTTGACAACGAATTACACAAAAATAGTAAATGCTATAATTATACCAGTATATACGTTATAAAGAATGAACATTCAGCTTTAAGTTGCTACCTCAATAATTAATATAGCGTGCATACTTTTCGAAATATAAACAAAAATATAAAGACACTACTTTTTCGAAGTTTGAAAAAACGTTTCTTCACCTTTGACAGCGATTTACACGAAGGCAGTAAATGCTACAATTATACAAGTATATACGTTTTAAAGAATGAACATTCAGCTTTAATTTGGAACCTCAATAATTAATATATCGTGCATACTTTTCGAAATATAAACAAAAATGTAAAGACACTGCTTTTTCGAAGCTTAAAAAAAGTTTATTCAACTTTGACAGCGAATTACGCGAAAACAGTAACTGCTACAATTATACCAGTGTATAAGTTTCCAAGAATGAACATTCGGCTTTAATTTGGTAGCTGAATAATTAATTTATCTCGCATACTTTTTGAGATATAATAATTTTGTAGCTCAACAATTAATTTATCTCGCGTACTTTTCGAGATATTAGCAAAAATGTAAAGACACTGCTTTTTCGAAGCTTAAGAAAAAGTTTATTCAATTTTGACAGCGAATTACGCGAAAACAGTAACAGCTACAATTATTCCAGTGTATACGTTTCAAAGAATGAACATTCGGCTTTAATTTGGTAGCTCAACAATTAATTCATCTCGCGAACTTTTCGAGATATAAGCAAAAATGTAAAGACACTGCTTTTTCGAAGCTTAAAAAAAAGTTTATTCAATTTTGACAGCGAATTACGCGAAAACAGTAACTGCTACAATTATTCCATTATATACGTTTCAAAGAATGAACATTCGGTTTTAATTTGGTAGCTGAATAATTAATTTATCGCACTTCTTTTCGAGATATAAGCAAAAATGTAACGACACTGCTTTTTCGAAGCTAAAAAAAAAGTTTATTCAACTTTGACAGCGAATTACGCGAAAACAGTAACTGCTACAATTATACCAGTATATACGTTTCAAAGAATGAACATTCGGCTTTAATTTGGTAGCTAAACAATTAATTTATCTCGCGAATTTTTCGAGATATAAGCAAAAATGTAAAGACGCTGCTTTTTCGAAGCTTAAAAAAAGTTTATTCTACTTTGACAGCGAATTACGCGAAAACAGTAACTGCTACAATTATACCAGTATATACGTTTCAAAGAATGAACATTCGGCTTTAATTTGGTAGCTCAACAATTAATTTATCTCGCGAACTTTTCGAGATATAAGCAAAAATGTAAAGACGCTGCTTTTTCGAAGCTTAAAAAAAGTTTATTCAACTTTGACAGCGAATTACGCAAAAACAGTAACTGCTACAATTATTCCAGTGTATTCGTTTCAAAGAATGAACATTCGGCTTTAATTTGCTAGCTGAATAATTAATTTATCTTGAGAACTTTTCGAGATATAAGCAAAAATGTAAAGACACTGCTTTTTCGAAGCTAAAAAAAAAGTTTATTCAAATTTGACAGCGAATTACGCAAAAACAGTAACTGCTACAATTATTATAGTGTATACGTTTCAAAGAATGAACATTCGGCTTTAATTTGGTAGCTGAATAATTAATTTATCTCGCGTACTTTTCGAGATATAAGCAAAAATGTAAAGACACTGCTTTTTCGAAGCTTAAAAAAAAGTTTATTCAACTTTGACAGCGAATTACGCAAAAACAGTAACTGCTACAATTATACCATTATATGCGTTTCAAAGAATGAACATTCGGCTTTAATTTGGTAGCTGAATAATTAATTTGTCTTGCGAACTTTTCGAGATATAAGCAAAAATGTAAAGACACTGCTTTTGCGAAGCTTAAAAAAAAGTTTATTCAACTTTGACAGCGAATTACGCAAAAACAGTAACTGCTACAATTATACCAGTATATACGTTTCAAAGAATGAACATTCGGATTTAATTTGGTAGCTGAATAATTAATATATCTCGCGTTCTTTTCGCGATATAAGCAAAAATGTAAAGACACTGCTTTTTCGAAGCTAAAAAAAAAGTTTATTCAACTTTCACAGCGAATTACGCGAAAACAGTAACTGCTACAATTATACCAGTATATACGTTTCAAATAATGAACATTCGGCTTTAATTTGGTAGCTCAACAATTAATTTATTTCGCGTACTTTTCGAGATATAAGCAAAAATGTAAAGACACTGCTTTTTCGAAGGTTAAAAAAAAGTTTATTCAACTTTGACAGCGAATTACACAAAAGCAGTAAATGCTACAATTATACCAGTATATACGTTTTAAAGAATGAACATTCAGCTTTAATTTGGAACCTCAAAAATTAATATATCGTGCATACTTTTCTAAATATAAACAAAAATGTGAAGACACTGCTTTTTCGAAGCTTAAAAAAACGTTTCTTCAACTTGAACAGCGATTTACACGTAATTAGTAAATGCTACAATTATACTAGTATATATGTTTCAAAGAATGAACATTCAGCTTTAATGTGGTACCTCAATAATTAATATATCGTGCATACTTTTCGAAATATAAACAAAAATGTTAAGACACTGCTTTTTCGAAGCTTAAAAAACCTTTCTTCAACTTTGACAGCGATTTACACGAAAGTAGTAAATGCTATAATTATACCAGTATATACGTTTTAAAGAATGAACATTCAGCTTTTATTTGGTACCTCAATAATTAATATATGTCGCATACTTTTCGAGATATAAGTAAAGACACTGACTTTTCGAAGTTTGAAAAAACGTTTTTTCAAATTTGACAGCGAATTACACAAAAATAGTAGATGCTACAATTATACTAGTATATACGTTTCAAAGAATGAACATTCAGCTTTAATTTGGTACCTCAATAATTAATATATCGTTCATACTTTTTGAAATATAAGGAAAGACACTGCTTTTTGAAGCTTAAAAAAACGTTTCTTTAACTTTGACAGCGAATTACACAAAAGCAGTAAATGCTACAATTATACCAGTATATACGTTTTAAAGAATGAACATTCAGCTTTAATTTGGAACCTCAATAATTAATATATCGTGCATACTTTTCGAAATATAAACAAAAATGTGAAGACACTGCTTTTTCGAAGCTTAAAAAAACGTTTCTTCAACTTGAACAGCGATTTACACGAAATTAGTAAATGCTATAATTATACCAGTATATACGTTTTAAAGAATGAACATTCAGCTTTTATTTGGTACCTCAATAATTAATATATGTCGCATACTTTTCGAGATATAAGTAAAGATACTGACTTTTCGAAGTTTGAAAAAACGTTTTTTCAAATTTGACAGCGAATTACACAAAAATAGTAAATGCTACAATTATGCTAGTATATACGTTTCAAAGAATGAACATTCAGCTTTAATTTGGTACCTCAATAATTAATATATCGTGCATACTTTTCGAAATATAAACAAAAATGTTAAGACACTGCTTTTTCGAAGCTTAAAATAACGTTTCTTCAAATTTGACAGCGATTTCTATGAAAGTAATAAATCCTACAATTATACCAGTATATATGTTTTAAAGAATGAACATTCAGCTTTAATTTGGTACCTCAATAATTAATATATGTCAACTTTGACAGCGATTTATATGAAAGTAATAAATCCTACAATTATATCAGTATATATGTTTTAAAGAATGAACATTCAGCTTTAAGTTGCTACCTCAATAATTAATATCGTGCATACTTTTCGAAATATAAACAAAAATATAAAGACACTACTTTTTCGAAGCTTAAAAAAACGTTTCTTCAACTTGGACAGCGATTTACACGAAAGTAGTAAGTGCTACAATTATACCAGTATATACGTTTTAAAGAATGAACATTCAGCTTTAATTTGGAACCTCAATAATTAATATATCGTGCATACTTTTCGAAATATAAACAAAAATGTAAAGACACTACTTTTTCGAAGTTTGAAAAAACGTTTCTTCAATTTTGACAGCAAATTACACGAAAGCAGTAAATGCTACAATTATACCAGTATATACGTTTTAAAGAATGAATATTTAGCTTTAATTTGGTACCATAATAATTAATATATCGTTCATACTTTTCGAGATATAAGTAAAGACACTGCGTTTTTGAAGCTTAAAAAAACGTTTCTTCAAATTTGACAGCGATTTACACGAAAGTAGTAAATGCTACAATTATACCAGTATATATGTTTTAAAGAATGAACATTCAGCTTTAAGTTGCTACCTCAATAATTAATATCGTGCATACTTTTCGAAATATAAACAAAAATATAAAGACACTACTTTTTCGAAGCTTAAAAAAACGTTTCTTCAACTTGGACAGCGATTTACACGAAAGTAGTAAGTGCTACAATTATACCAGTATATACGTTATAAAGAATGAACATTCAGCTTTAAGTTGCTACCTCAATAATTAATATAGCGTGCATACTTTTCGAAATATAAACAAAAATATAAAGACACTACTTTTTCGAAGTTTGAAAAAACGTTTCTTCACCTTTGACAGCGATTTACACGAAGGCAGTAAATGCTACAATTATACAAGTATATACGTTTTAAAGAATGAACATTCAGCTTTAATTTGGAACCTCAATAATTAATATATCGTGCATACTTTTCGAAATATAAACAAAAATGTAAAGACACTGCTTTTTCGAAGCTTAAAAAAAGTTTATTCAACTTTGACAGCGAATTACGCGAAAACAGTAACTGCTACAATTATACCAGTGTATAAGTTTCCAAGAATGAACATTCGGCTTTAATTTGGTAGCTGAATAATTAATTTATCTCGCATACTTTTTGAGATATAATAATTTTGTAGCTCAACAATTAATTTATCTCGCGTACTTTTCGAGATATTAGCAAAAATGTAAAGACACTGCTTTTTCGAAGCTTAAGAAAAAGTTTATTCAATTTTGACAGCGAATTACGCGAAAACAGTAACAGCTACAATTATTCCAGTGTATACGTTTCAAAGAATGAACATTCGGCTTTAATTTGGTAGCTCAACAATTAATTCATCTCGCGAACTTTTCGAGATATAAGCAAAAATGTAAAGACACTGCTTTTTCGAAGCTTAAAAAAAAGTTTATTCAATTTTGACAGCGAATTACGCGAAAACAGTAACTGCTACAATTATTCCATTATATACGTTTCAAAGAATGAACATTCGGTTTTAATTTGGTAGCTGAATAATTAATTTATCGCACTTCTTTTCGAGATATAAGCAAAAATGTAACGACACTGCTTTTTCGAAGCTAAAAAAAAAGTTTATTCAACTTTGACAGCGAATTACGCGAAAACAGTAACTGCTACAATTATACCAGTATATACGTTTCAAAGAATGAACATTCGGCTTTAATTTGGTAGCTAAACAATTAATTTATCTCGCGAATTTTTCGAGATATAAGCAAAAATGTAAAGACGCTGCTTTTTCGAAGCTTAAAAAAAGTTTATTCAACTTTGACAGCGAATTACGCAAAAACAGTAACTGCTACAATTATTCCAGTGTATTCGTTTCAAAGAATGAACATTCGGCTTTAATTTGCTAGCTGAATAATTAATTTATCTTGAGAACTTTTCGAGATATAAGCAAAAATGTAAAGACACTGCTTTTTCGAAGCTAAAAAAAAAGTTTATTCAAATTTGACAGCGAATTACGCAAAAACAGTAACTGCTACAATTATTATAGTGTATACGTTTCAAAGAATGAACATTCGGCTTTAATTTGGTAGCTGAATAATTAATTTATCTCGCGTACTTTTCGAGATATAAGCAAAAATGTAAAGACACTGCTTTTTCGAAGCTTAAAAAAAAGGTTAATTCAACTTTGACAGCGAATTACGCAAAAACAGTAACTGCTACAATTATACCATTATATGCGTTTCAAAGAATGAACATTCGGCTTTAATTTGGTAGCTGAATAATTAATTTGTCTTGCGAACTTTTCGAGATATAAGCAAAAATGTAAAGACACTGCTTTTGCGAAGCTTAAAAAAAAGTTTATTCAACTTTGACAGCGAATTACGCAAAAACAGTAACTGCTACAATTATACCAGTATATACGTTTCAAAGAATGAACATTCGGATTTAATTTGGTAGCTGAATAATTAATATATCTCGCGTTCTTTTCGCGATATAAGCAAAAATGTAAAGACACTGCTTTTTCGAAGCTAAAAAAAAAGTTTATTCAACTTTCACAGCGAATTACGCGAAAACAGTAACTGCTACAATTATACCAGTATATACGTTTCAAATAATGAACATTCGGCTTTAATTTGGTAGCTCAACAATTAATTTATTTCGCGTACTTTTCGAGATATAAGCAAAAATGTAAAGACACTGCTTTTTCGAAGGTTAAAAAAAAGTTTATTCAACTTTGACAGCGAATTACACAAAAGCAGTAAATGCTACAATTATACCAGTATATACGTTTTAAAGAATGAACATTCAGCTTTAATTTGGAACCTCAAAAATTAATATATCGTGCATACTTTTCTAAATATAAACAAAAATGTGAAGACACTGCTTTTTCGAAGCTTAAAAAAACGTTTCTTCAACTTGAACAGCGATTTACACGTAATTAGTAAATGCTACAATTATACTAGTATATATGTTTCAAAGAATGAACATTCAGCTTTAATGTGGTACCTCAATAATTAATATATCGTGCATACTTTTCGAAATATAAACAAAAATGTTAAGACACTGCTTTTTCGAAGCTTAAAAAACCTTTCTTCAACTTTGACAGCGATTTACACGAAAGTAGTAAATGCTATAATTATACCAGTATATACGTTTTAAAGAATGAACATTCAGCTTTTATTTGGTACCTCAATAATTAATATATGTCGCATACTTTTCGAGATATAAGTAAAGACACTGACTTTTCGAAGTTTGAAAAAACGTTTTTTCAAATTTGACAGCGAATTACACAAAAATAGTAGATGCTACAATTATACTAGTATATACGTTTCAAAGAATGAACATTCAGCTTTAATTTGGTACCTCAATAATTAATATATCGTTCATACTTTTTGAAATATAAGGAAAGACACTGCTTTTTGAAGCTTAAAAAAACGTTTCTTTAACTTTGACAGCGAATTACACAAAAGCAGTAAATGCTACAATTATACCAGTATATACGTTTTAAAGAATGAACATTCAGCTTTAATTTGGAACCTCAATAATTAATATATCGTGCATACTTTTCGAAATATAAACAAAAATGTGAAGACACTGCTTTTTCGAAGCTTAAAAAAACGTTTCTTCAACTTGAACAGCGATTTACACGAAATTAGTAAATGCTATAATTATACCAGTATATACGTTTTAAAGAATGAACATTCAGCTTTTATTTGGTACCTCAATAATTAATATATGTCGCATACTTTTCGAGATATAAGTAAAGATACTGACTTTTCGAAGTTTGAAAAAACGTTTTTTCAAATTTGACAGCGAATTACACAAAAATAGTAAATGCTACAATTATGCTAGTATATACGTTTCAAAGAATGAACATTCAGCTTTAATTTGGTACCTCAATAATTAATATATCGTGCATACTTTTCGAAATATAAACAAAAATGTTAAGACACTGCTTTTTCGAAGCTTAAAATAACGTTTCTTCAAATTTGACAGCGATTTCTATGAAAGTAATAAATCCTACAATTATACCAGTATATATGTTTTAAAGAATGAACATTCAGCTTTAATTTGGTACCTCAATAATTAATATATGTCAACTTTGACAGCGATTTATATGAAAGTAATAAATCCTACAATTATATCAGTATATATGTTTTAAAGAATGAACATTCAGCTTTAAGTTGCTACCTCAATAATTAATATCGTGCATACTTTTCGAAATATAAACAAAAATATAAAGACACTACTTTTTCGAAGCTTAAAAAAACGTTTCTTCAACTTGGACAGCGATTTACACGAAAGTAGTAAGTGCTACAATTATACCAGTATATACGTTTTAAAGAATGAACATTCAGCTTTAATTTGGAACCTCAATAATTAATATATCGTGCATACTTTTCGAAATATAAACAAAAATGTAAAGACACTACTTTTTCGAAGTTTGAAAAAACGTTTCTTCAATTTTGACAGCAAATTACACGAAAGCAGTAAATGCTACAATTATACCAGTATATACGTTTTAAAGAATGAATATTTAGCTTTAATTTGGTACCATAATAATTAATATATCGTTCATACTTTTCGAGATATAAGTAAAGACACTGCGTTTTTGAAGCTTAAAAAAACGTTTCTTCAAATTTGACAGCGATTTACACGAAAGTAGTAAATGCTACAATTATACCAGTATATATGTTTTAAAGAATGAACATTCAGCTTTAATTTGGTACAACAATAATTAATATATGTCAACTTTGACAGCGATTTATATGAAAGTAATAAATCCTACAATTATACCAGTATATATGTTTTAAAGAATGAACATTCAGCTTTAAGTTGCTACCTCAATAATTAATATCGTGCATACTTTTCGAAATATAAACAAAAATATAAAGACACTGCTTTTTCGAAGCTTAAAAAAAAGTTTATTCAACTTTGACAGCGAATTACGCAAAAACAGTAACTGCTACAATTATACCATTATATACGTTTCAAAGAATGAACATTCGGCTTTAATTTGGTAGCTGAATAATTAATTTGTCTTGCGAACTTTTCGAGATATAAGCAAAAATGTAAAGACACTGCTTTTGCGAAGCTTAAAAAAAAGTTTATTCAACTTTGACAGCGAATTACGCAAAAACAGTAACTGCTACAATTATACCAGTATATACGTTTCAAAGAATGAACATTCGGATTTAATTTGGTAGCTGAATAATTAATATATCTCGCGTTCTTTTCGCGATATAAGCAAAAATGTAAAGACACTGCTTTTTCGAAGCTAAAAAAAAAGTTTATTCAACTTTCACAGCGAATTACGCGAAAACAGTAACTGCTACAATTATACCAGTATATACGTTTCAAATAATGAACATTCGGCTTTAATTTGGTAGCTCAACAATTAATTTATTTCGCGTACTTTTCGAGATATAAGCAAAAATGTAAAGACACTGCTTTTTCGAAGGTTAAAAAAAAGTTTATTCAACTTTGACAGCGAATTACACAAAAGCAGTAAATGCTACAATTATACCAGTATATACGTTTTAAAGAATGAACATTCAGCTTTAATTTGGAACCTCAAAAATTAATATATCGTGCATACTTTTCGAAATATAAACAAAAATGTTAAGACACTGCTTTTTCGAAGCTTAAAAAACCTTTCTTCAACTTTGACAGCGATTTACACGAAAGTAGTAAATGCTATAATTATACCAGTATATACGTTTTAAAGAATGAACATTCAGCTTTTATTTGGTACCTCAATAATTAATATATGTCGCATACTTTTCGAGATATAAGTAAAGACACTGACTTTTCGAAGTTTGAAAAAACGTTTTTTCAAATTTGACAGCGAATTACACAAAAATAGTAAATGCTACAATTATACTAGTATATACGTTTCAAAGAATGAACATTCAGCTTTAATTTGGTACCTCAATAATTAATATATCGTTCATACTTTTTGAAATATAAGGAAAGACACTGCTTTTTGAAGCTTAAAAAAACGTTTCTTTAACTTTGACAGCGAATTACACAAAAGCAGTAAATGCTACAATTATACCAGTATATACGTTTTAAAGAATGAACATTCAGCTTTAATTTGGAACCTCAATAATTAATATATCGTGCATACTTTTCGAAATATAAACAAAAATGTGAAGACACTGCTTTTTCGAAGCTTAAAAAAACGTTTCTTCAACTTGAACAGCGAGTTACACGAAATTAGTAAATGCTATAATTATACCAGTATATACGTTTTAAAGAATGAACATTCAGCTTTTATTTGGTACCTCAATAATTAATATATGTCGCATACTTTTCGAGATATAAGTAAAGATACTGACTTTTCGAAGTTTGAAAAAACGTTTTTTCAAATTTGACAGCGAATTACACAAAAATAGTAAATGCTACAATTATGCTAGTATATACGTTTCAAAGAATGAACATTCAGCTTTAATTTGGTACCTCAATAATTAATATATCGTGCATACTTTTCGAAATATAAACAAAAATGTTAAGACACTGCTTTTTCGAAGCTTAAAATAACGTTTCTTCAAATTTGAGAGCGATTTCTATGAAAGTAATAAATCCTACAATTATACCAGTATATATGTTTTAAAGAATGAACATTCAGCTTTAATTTGGTACCTCAATAATTAATATATGTCAACTTTGACAGCGATTTATATGAAAGTAATAAATCCTACAATTATACCAGTATATATGTTTTAAAGAATGAACATTCAGCTTTAAGTTGCTACCTCAATAATTAATATCGTGCATACTTTTCGAAATATAAACAAAAATATAAAGACACTACTTTTTCGAAGCTTAAAAAAACGTTTCTTCAACTTGGACAGCGATTTACACGAAAGTAGTAAGTGCTACAATTATACCAGTATATACGTTTTAAAGAATGAACATTCAGCTTTAATTTGGTACCTCAATAATTAATATATGTCTCATACATTTCGAGATATAAGTAAAGACACTGACTTTTCGAAGTTAGAAAAAACGTTTTTTCAAATTTTACAGCGAATTACACAAAAGTAGTAAATGCTACAAATATACCAGTATATACGTTTTAAAGAATGAATATTTAGCTTTAATTTGGTACCATAATAATTAATATATCGTTCATACTTTTCGAAATATAAGGAAGGACACTGCTTTTTGAAGCTTAAAAAAACGTTTCTTCAATTTTGACAGCGATTTACGCGAATATAGTAAATGTTACAATTATACCAGTATATACGTTATAAAGAATGAACATTCAGCTTTAATTTGGTACCTCAATGATTAATATATCGCGCATACTTTTCGAAATATAAACAAAAATGTAAAGACACAGCTTTTTCGAAGCTTAAAAAAACGATTCTTCAAATTTGACAGCGATTTACACGAAAGTAGTAAATACTACAATTATACAAGTATATACGTTTTAAAGAATGAACATTCAGCTTTAATTTGGTGCCTCAATAATTAATATATGTTGCATACTTTTCGAGATATAAGTAAAGACACTGACTTTTCGAAGTTTGAAAAAACGTTTTTTCAAATTTGACAGCGAATTACACGAAAATAGTAAATGCTATAATTATACCAGTATATACGTTATAAAGAATGAACATTCAGCTTTAAGTTGCTACCTCAATAATTAATATAGCGTGCATACTCTTCGAAATATAAACAAAAATACTAGTGTATACGTTTCAAAGAATGAACATTCGGCTTTAATTTGGTAGCTAAACAATTAATTTATCTCGTGTAATTTTCGAGATGTAAGCAAAAATGTAAAGACATTGCTTTTTCGAAGCTTAAAAAAAAGTTTATTCAAATTTGACAGCGAATTACGCGAAAACAGTAACTGCTACAATTATACCAGTATATACGTTTCAAAGAATGAACATTCGGCTTAAATTTGGTAGCTGAATAATGAATTTATCTCGCATAATTTCGAGATATAATAATTTTGTAGCTCAACAATTAATTTATTTCGCGTGCTTTTCGAGATATAAGCAAAAATGTAAATACGCTGCTTTTTCGAAGCTTAAAAAAAGTTTATTCAAATTTGACAGCGAATTACACGAAAACAGTAACTGCTACAATTATACCAGTGTATACGTTTCAAAGAATGAACATTCGGCTTTAATTTGGTAGCTGAATAATCAATTTATCTCGCATACTTTTTGAGATATAATAATTTTGTAGCTCAACAATTAATTTATCTCGCGTAATTTTCGAGATATAAGCAAAAATGTAAAGACACTGCTTTTTCGAAGCTTAAGAAAAAGTATATTCAATTTTGACAGCGAATTACGCGAAAACAGTAACTGCTACAATTATTCCAGTATATACGTTTCAAAGAATGAACATTCGGCTTTAATTTGGTAGCTCAACAATTAATTTATCTCGCGAACTTTTCGAGATATAAGCAAAAATGTAAAGACACTGCTTTTTCGAAGCTTAAAAAAGGTTTATTCAAATTTGACAGCGAAATACGCGAAAACAGTAACTGCTACAATTATACCAGTATATACGTTTCAAAGAATGAACATTCGGCTTTAATTTGGTAGCTGAATAATTAATTTGTCTTGCGAACTTTTCGAGATATAAGCAAAAATGTAAAGACACTGCTTTTTCGAAGCTTAAGAAAAAGTTTATTCAATTTTGACAGCGAATTACGCGAAAACAGTAACTGCTACAATTATTCCAGTGTATACGTTTCAAAGAATGAACATTCGGCTTTAATTTGGTAGCTCAACAATTAATTTTTCTCGCGTACTTTTCGAGATATAAGCAAAAATGTAAAGACGTTGCTTTTTCGAAGCTTAAAAAAGGTTTATTCAAATTTGACAGCGAATTACGCGAAAACAGTAACTGCTACAATTATACCAGTATATACGTTTCAAAGAATGAACATTCGGCTTTAATTTGGTAGCTAAACAATTAATTTATCTCGCGAATTTTTCGAGATATAAGCAAAAATGTAAAGACGCTGCTTTTTCGAAGCTTAAAAAAAGTTTATTCAACTTTGACAGCGAATTACGCGAAAACAGTAACTGCTACAATTATACCAGTGTATACGTTTCAAAGAATGAACATTCGGCTTTAATTTGGTAGCTGAATAATTAATTTATCTCGCATACTTTTTGAGATATAATAATTTTGTAGCTCAACAATTAATTTATCTCGCGTACTTTTCGAGATATAAGCAAAAATGTAAAGACACTGCTTTTTCGAAGCTTAAGAAAAAGTTTATTCAATTTTGACAGCGAATTACGCGAAAACAGTAACTGCTACAATTATTCCAGTGTATACGTTTCAAAGAATGAACATTCGGCTTTAATTTGGTAGCTGAATAATTAATTTATCGCACTTCTTTTCGAGATATAAGCAAAAATGTAATGACACTGCTTTTTCGAAGCTAAAAAAAAAGTTTATTCAACTTTGACAGCGAATTACGCGAAAACAGTAACTGCTACAATTATACCAGTATATAGGTTTCAAACAATGAACATTCGGCTTTAATTTGGTAGCTCAACAATTAATTTTTCTCGCGAACTTTTCGAGATATAATAATTTTGTAGCCCAACAATTAATTTTTCTCGCATACTTTTCGAGATATAAGCAAAAATGTAAAGACGCTGCTTTTTCGAAGCTTAAAAAAGGTTTATTCAAATTTGACAGCGAATTACGCGAAAACAGTAACTGCTACAATTATACCAGTATAGACGTTTCAAAGAATGAACATTCGGCTTTAATTTGGTAGCTCAACAATTAATTTATCTCGCGAACTTTTCGAGATATAAGCAAAAATGTAAAGACGCTGCTTTTTTGAAGCTTAAAAAAAGTTTATTCAACTTTGACAGCGAATTACGCAAAAACAGTAACTGCTACAATTATACCAGTATATATGTTTCAAAGAATGAACATTCGGCTTTAATTTGGTAGCTAAACAATTAATTTATCTAGCGTACTTTTCGAGATATAAGCAAAAATGTAAAGACACTGCTTTTTCGAAGCTTAAAAAAAAGTTTATTCAACTTTGACAGCGAATTACGCAAAAACAGTAACTGTTACAATTATACCATTATATACGTTTCAAAGAATGAACATTCGGCTTTAATTTGGTAGCTGAATAATTAATTTGTCTTGCGAACTTTTCGAGATATAAGCAATAATATAAAGACACTGCTTTTTCGAAGCTTAAGAAAAAGTTTATTCAATTTTGACAGCGAATTACGCGAAAACAGTAACTGCTACAATTATTCCAGTGTATACGTTTCAAAGAATGAACATTCGGCTTTAATTTGGTAGCTGAATAATTAATTTGTCTTGCGAACTTTTCGAGATATAAGCAATAATATAAAGACACTGCTTTTTCGAAGTTTAAAAAAAGGTTTTTTCAATTTTGACAGGGAATTACACAAAAGTAGTAAATGCTACAATTATACCAGTATATGTGTTTTTAAGAATGAACATTCAGCTTTAATTTAGTACCTTAATTATTTATGCATGTCGTATACTTTTTGAGATATAAACAAAAATATAAAAACACTGCTTTTTCGAAGCTTAAAAAAAGTTTATTCAAATTTGACAGCGAATTACGCGAAAACAGTAACTGCTACAATTATACCAGTATATACGTTTTAAAGAGTGAATATTAAGCTTTACTTTGGTACTTCAATAATTAATATATCGTGCATACTTTTCGAAATATAAACAAAAATGTTAAGACACTGCTTTTTTGAAGCTTAAAAAACGTTTCTTCAAGTTTGACAGCGATTTACGCGAAAGTAGTAAATGCTACAATTATACCAGTATATACGTTATAAATAATGAACATTCAGCTTAAATTTGGTACCTCAATAATTAATATATGTCGCATACTTTTCCAGATATAAGTAGACACAGACTTTTCGAAGTTTGAAAAAACGTTTTTCAACTTTGACAGCGAATTACACAAAAGTAGTAAATGCTATAATTATACTAGTATATATGTTTCAAAGAATGAACATTCAGCTTTAATTTGGAACCTCAATAATTAATATATCGTGCATACTTTTCGAAATATAAACAAAAATGTAAAGACACTGCTTTTTCGAAGCTTAAAAAAACGTTTCTTCAAATTGAACAGCGATTTACACGAAAGTAGTAAATGCTACAATTATACCAGTATATACGTTTTAAATAATGAACATTCAGCTTTAATTTGGTACCTCAATAATTAATATATGTAGCATACTTTTCCAGATATAAGTAAAGACACTGCTTTTTCGAAGCTTAAAAAAACGTTTCTTCAAATTTGACAGCGATTTACACGAAAGTAGTAAATGCTACAATTATACTAGTATATATGTTTCAAAGAATGAACATTCAGCTTTAATTTGGTACCTCAATAATTAATATATCGTGCATACTTTTCGAAATATAAACAAAAATGTAAAGACACTGCTTTTTCGAAGCTTAAAAAAACGTTTCTTCAACTTGAACAGCGATTTACACGAAAGTAGTAAATGCTACAATTATACCAGTATATACGTTTTAAATAATGAACATTCAGCTTTAATTTGGTACCTCAATAATTAATATATGTAGCATACTTTTCCAGATATAAGTAAAGACACTGCTTTTTCGAAGCTTAAAAAAACGTTTCTTCAAATTTGACAGCGATTTACACGAAAGTAGTAAATGCTATAATTATAACAGTATATACGTTATAAATAATGAACATTCAGCTTTAATTTGGTACCTCAATAATTAATATATGTCGCATACTTTTCGAAATATAAACAAAAATGTAAAGACACTGCTTTTTCGAACATTAAAAAAACGTTTCTTCAAATTTGACAGCGATTTACACGAAAGTAGTAAATGCTACAATTATACTAGTATATATGTTTCAAAGAATGAACATTCAGCTTTAATTTGGTACCTCAATAATTAATATATCGTGCATACTTTTCGAAATATAAACAAAAATGTTAAGACACTGCTTTTTTGAAGCTTAAAAAAACGTTTCTTCTAGTTTGACAGCGATTTACGCGAAAGTAGTAAACGCTACAATTATACCAGTATATACGTTATAAATAATAAACATTCAGCTTTAATTTGGTACCTCAATAATTAATATATGTCGCATACTTTTCCAGATATAAGTAGACACTGACTTTTCGAAGTTTGAAAAAACGTTTTTCAACTTTGACAGCGAATTACACAAAAGTAGTAAATGCAATAATTATACTAGTATATATGTTTCAAAGAATGAACATTCAGCTTTAATTTGGAACCTCAATAATTAATATATCGAGCATACTTTTCGAAATATAAACAAAAATGTAAAGACACTGCTTTTTCGAACATTAAAAAAACGTTTCTTCAAATTTGACAGCGATTTACACGAAAGTAGTAAATGCTACAATTATACTAGTATATATATTTCAAAGAATGAACATTCAGCTTTAATTTGGTACCTCAATAATTAATATATCGTGCATACTTTTCGAAATATAAACAAAAATGTTAAGACACTGCTTTTTCGAAGCTTAAAAAAACGTTTCTTCAACTTTGACAGCGATTTACACGAAAGTAGTAAATGCTACAATTATACCAGTACATACGTTTTAAAGAGTGAACATTCGGCTTTAATGTGGTACCTCAATAATTAATATATGTCGCATACTTTTCGAGATATAAGTAAAGACACTGCTTTTTCGAAGATTAAAAAAACGTTTCTTCAAATTTGACAGCGATTTACACGAAAGTAGTAAATGCTATAATTATACCAGTATATAAGTTTTAAAGAATGAACATTCAGCTTTTATTTGGTACCTCAATAATTAATATATGTCGCATACTTTTCGAGATATAAGTAAAGACACTGACTTTTCGAAGTTTGAAAAAACGTTTTTTCAAATTTGACAGCGAATTACACAAAAATAGTAAATGCTACAATTATACTAGTATATACGTTTCAAAGAATGAACATTCAGCTTTAATTTGGAACCACAATGATTAATATATCGTGCATACTTTTCGAAATATAAACAAAAATGTAAAGACACTGCTTTTTCGAAGCTTAAAAAAACGTTTCTTCAACTTGAACAGCGATTTACACGAAAGTAGTAAATGCTACAATTATACCAGTACATACGTTTTAAAGAGTGAACATTCGGCTTTAATGTGGTACCTCAATAATTAATATATGTCGCATACTTTTCGAGATATAAGTAAAGACACTGCTTTTTCGAAGATTAAAAAAACGTTTCTTCAAATTTGACAGCGATTTACACGAAAGTAGTAAATGCTATAATTATACCAGTATATAAGTTTTAAAGAATGAACATTCAGCTTTTATTTGGTACCTCAATAATTAATATATGTCGCATACTTTTCGAGATATAAGTAAAGACACTGACTTTTCGAAGTTTGAAAAAACGTTTTTTCAAATTTGACAGCGAATTACACGAAAATAGTAAATGCTATAATTATACCAGTATATACGTTATAAAGAATGAACATTCAGCTTTAAGTTGCTACCTCAATAATTAATATAGCGTGCATACTTTTCGAAATATAAACAAAAATACCAGTGTATACGTTTCAAAGAATGAACATTCGGCTTTAATTTGGTAGCTAAACAATTAATTTATCTCGTGTAATTTTCGAGATGTAAGCAAAAATGTAAAGACATTGCTTTTTCGAAGCTTAAAAAAAAGTTTATTCAAATTTGACAGCGAATTACGCGAAAACAGTAACTGCTACAATTATACCAGTATATACGTTTCAAAGAATGAACATTCGGCTTAAATTTGGTAGCTCAATAATGAATTTATCTCGCATAATTTCGAGATATAATAATTTTGTAGCTCAACAATTAATTTATTTCGCGTGCTTTTCGAGATATAAGCAAAAATGTAAATACGCTGCTTTTTCGAAGCTTAAAAAAAGTTTATTCAACTTTGACAGCGAATTACACGAAAACAGTAACTGCTACAATTATACCAGTGTATACGTTTCAAAGAATGAACATTCGGCTTTAATTTGGTAGCTGAATAATCAATTTATCTCGCATACTTTTTGAGATATAATAATTTTGTAGCTCAACAATTAATTTATCTCGCGTAATTTTCGAGATATAAGCAAAAATGTAAAGACACTGCTTTTTCGAAGCTTAAGAAAAAGTATATTCAATTTTGACAGCGAATTACGCGAAAACAGTAACTGCTACAATTATTCCAGTATATACGTTTCAAAGAATGAACATTCGGCTTTAATTTGGTAGCTCAACAATTAATTTAGCTCGCGAACTTTTCGAGATATAAGCAAAAATGTAAAGACACTGCTTTTTCGAAGCTTAAAAAAAAGTTTATTCAATTTTGACAGCGAATTACGCGAAAACAGTAACTGCTACAATTATTCCATTATATACGTTTCAAAGAATGAACATTCGGCTTTAATTTGGTAGCTGAATAATTAATTTATCGCACTTCTTTTCGAGATATAAGCAAAAATGTAATGACACTGCTTTTTCGAAGCTGAAAAAAAAGTTTATTCAACTTTGACAGCGAATTACGCGAAAACAGTAACTGCTACAATTATACCAGTATATAGGTTTCAAACAATGAACATTCGGCTTTAATTTGGTAGCTCAACAATTAATTTATCTCGCGAACTTTTCGAGATATAATAATTTTGTAGCTCAACAATTAATTTTTCTCGCGTACTTTTCGAGATATAAGCAAAAATGTAAAGACGCTGCTTTTTCGAAGCTTAAAAAAGGTTTATTCAAATTTGACAGCGAATTACGCGAAAACAGTAACTGCTACAATTATACCAGTATATACGTTTCAAAGAATGAACATTCAGCTTTAATTTGGTAGCTGAATAATTAATTTGTCTTGCGAACTTTTCGAGATATAAGCAAAAATGTAAAGACACTGCTTTTTCGAAGCTTAAGAAAAAGTTTATTCAATTTTGACAGCGAATTACGCGAAAACAGTAACTGCTACAATTATTCCAGTGTATACGTTTCAAAGAATGAACATTCGGCTTTAATTTGGTAGCTCAACAATTAATTTTTCTCGCGTACTTTTCGAGATATAAGCAAAAATGTAAAGACGCTGCTTTTTCGAAGCTTAAAAAAGGTTTATTCAAATTTGACAGAGAATTACGCGAAAACAGTAACTGCTACAATTATACGAGTATATACGTTTCAAAGAATGAACATTCGGCTTTAATTTGGTAGCTAAACAATTAATTTATCTCGCGAATTTTTCGAGATATAAGCAAAAATGTAAAGACGCTGCTTTTTCGAAGCTTAAAAAAAGTTTATTCAACTTTGACAGCGAATTACGCGAAAACAGTAACTGCTACAATTATACCAGTGTATACGTTTCAAAGAATGAACATTCAGCTTTAATTTGGTACCATAATAATTAATATATCGTTCATACTTTTTGAAATATAAGGAAAGACACTGCTTTTTGAAGCTTAAAAAAACGTTTCTTTAACTTTGACAGCGAATTACACAAAAGCAGTAAATGCTACAATTATACCAGTATATACGTTTTAAAGAATGAACATTCAGCTTTAATTTGGAACCTCAATAATTAATATATCGTGCATACTTTTCGAAATATAAACAAAAATGTAAAGACACTGCTTTTTCGAAGCTTAAAAAAACGTTTCTTCAACTTGAACAGCGATTTACACGAAAGTAGTAAATGCTACAATTATACCAGTATATACGTTTTAAATAATGAACATTCAGCTTTAATTTGGTACCTCAATAATTACTATATCGTGCATACTTTTCAAAATATAAACAAAAATGTAAAGACACTGCTTTTTGGAACTTTAAAAAAAGGTTTCTTCAACTTTTACACAAAAGTAGTAAATGCTACAATTATACCAGTATATAATTTTTAAAGAATGAATATTAAGCTTTAATTTGGTACTGCATGAATTATTAAAAATAATCTCGCAATCAATTGTGAAAAAACACGATAATTATACAATAATTTTACCTTTGCCCAAATTGTCACAACAAAGAATGAGAACGATTATCGACTTTGTGGGGATAATGAAAATTTCTCCTTCTATATCTACTCGTAAAATATTTCCCCATATTGGGCGAAAATTCGTGATTGATAATTTTCTACATAATGAAAATAAATATGAATGATAACAAATTAAATGGGAACAAAATTTCATGATACGTACTATTGATTATAAATAATAATTATAAATAAATAATGAACATTCAGCTTTAATTTGGTACCTCAATAATTAATATATCGTGCATACTTTTCGAAATATAAACAAAAATGTTAAGACACTGCTTTTTCGAAGCTTAAAAAAACGTTTCTTCAACTTTGACAGCGATTTATATGAAAGTAATAAATCCTACAATTATACCAGTATATATGTTTTAAAGAATGTACATTCAGCTTTAATTTGGTACCTCAAAAATTAATATATGTCTCATACTTTTCGAGATATAAGTAAAGACACTGACTTTTCGAAGTTAGAAAAAACGTTTTTTCAAATTTGACAGCGAATTACACAAAAGTAGTAAATGCTACAAATATACCAGTATATACGTTTTAAAGAATGAATATTTAGCTTTAATTTGGTACCATAATAATTAATATATCGTTCATACTTTTTGAAATATAAGGAAAGACACTGCTTTTTGAAGCTTAAAAAAACGTTTCTTTAACTTTGACAGCGAATTACACAAAAGCAGTAAATGCTACAATTATACCAGTATATACGTTTTAAAGAATGAACATTCAGCTTTAATTTGGAACCTCAATAATTAATATATCGTGCATACTTTTCGAAATATAAACAAAAATGTAAAGACACTGCTTTTTCGAAGCTTAAAAAAACGTTTCTTCAACTTGAACAGCGATTTACACGAAAGTAGTAAATGCTACAATTATACCAGTATATACGTATTAAATAATGAACATTCAGCTTTAATTTGGTACCTCAATAATTAATATATCGTGCATACTTTTCGAAATATAAACAAAAATGTAAAGACACTACTTTTTCGAAGTTTGAAAAAATGTTTCTTCAATTTTGACAGCAAATTACACGAAAGCAGTAAATGCTACAATTATACCAGTATATACGTTTTAAAGAATGAATATTTAGCTTTAATTTGGTACCATAATAATTAATATATCGTTCATACTTTTCGAGATATAAGTAAAGACACTGCGTTTTTGAAGCTTAAAAAAACGTTTCTTCACATTTGACAGCGATTTACACGAAAGTAGTAAATGCTATAATTATACCAGTATATACGTTTTAAAGAATGAACATTCAGCTTTTATTTGGTGCCTCAATAATTAATATATGTCGCATACTATTCGAGATATAAGTAAAGACACTGACTTTTCGAAGTTAGAAAAAACGTTTTTTCAAATTTGACAACGAATTACACAAAAATAGTAAATGCTATAATTATACCAGTATATACGTTATAAAGAATGAACATTCAGCTTTAAGTTGCTACCTCAATAATTAATATAGCGTGCATACTTTTCGAAATATAAACAAAAATATAAAGACACTACTTTTTCGAAGTTTGAAAAAACGTTTCTTCACCTTTGACAGCGATTTACACGAAGGCAGTAAATGCTACAATTATACAAGTATATACGTTTTAAAGAATGAACATTCAGCTTTAATTTGGAACCTCAATAATTAATATATCGTGCATACTTTTCGAAATATAAACAAAAATGTAAAGACACTGCTTTTTCGAAGCTTAAAAAAAGTTTATTCAACTTTGACAGCGAATTAAGCGAAAACAGTAACTGCTACAATTATACCAGTGTATAAGTTTCCAAGAATGAACATTCGGCTTTAATTTGGTAGCTGAATAATTAATTTATCTCGCATACTTTTTGAGATATAATAATTTTGTAGCTCAACAATTAATTTATCTCGCGTACTTTTCGAGATATTAGCAAAAATGTAAAGACACTGCTTTTTCGAAGCTTAAGAAAAAGTTTATTCAATTTTGACAGCGAATTACGCGAAAACAGTAACTGCTACAATTATTCCAGTGTATACGTTTCAAAGAATGAACATTCGGCTTTAATTTGGTAGCTCAACAATTAATTCATCTCGCGAACTTTTCGAGATATAAGCAAAAATGTAAAGACACTGCTTTTTCGAAGCTTAAAAAAAAGTTTATTCAATTTTGACAGCGAATTACGCGAAAACAGTAACTGCTACAATTATTCCATTATATACGTTTCAAAGAATGAACATTCGGCTTTAATTTGGTAGCTGAATAATTAATTTATCGCACTTCTTTTCGAGATATAAGCAAAAATGTAACGACACTGCTTTTTCGAAGCTAAAAAAAAAGTTTATTCAACTTTGACAGCGAATTACGCGAAAACAGTAACTGCTACAATTATACCAGTATATACGTTTCAAAGAATGAACATTCGGCTTTAATTTGGTAGCTAAACAATTAATTTATCTCGCGAATTTTTCGAGATATAAGCAAAAATGTAAAGACGCTGCTTTTTCGAAGCTTAAAAAAAGTTTATTCTACTTTGACAGCGAATTACGCGAAAACAGTAACTGCTACAATTATACCAGTATATACGTTTCAAAGAATGAACATTCGGCTTTAATTTGGTAGCTCAACAATTAATTTATCTCGCGAACTTTTCGAGATATAAGCAAAAATGTAAAGACGCTGCTTTTTCGAAGCTTAAAAAAAGTTTATTCAACTTTGACAGCGAATTACGCAAAAACAGTAACTGCTACAATTATTCCAGTGTATACGTTTCAAAGAATGAACATTCGGCTTTAATTTGCTAGCTGAATAATTAATTTATCTTGAGAACTTTTCGAGATATAAGCAAAAATGTAAAGACACTGCTTTTTCGAAGCTAAAAAAAAAGTTTATTCAAATTTGACAGCGAATTACGCAAAAACAGTAACTGCTACAATTATTCCAGTGTATACGTTTCAAAGAATGAACATTCGGCTTTAATTTGGTAGCTGAATAATTAATTTATCTCGCGTACTTTTCGAGATATAAGCAAAAATGTAAAGACACTGCTTTTTCGAAGCTTAAAAAAAAGTTTATTCAACTTTGACAGCGAATTACGCAAAAACAGTAACTGCTACAATTATACCATTATATACGTTTCAAAGAATGAACATTCGGCTTTAATTTGGTAGCTGAATAATTAATTTGTCTTGCGAACTTTTCGAGATATAAGCAAAAATGTAAAGACACTGCTTTTGCGAAGCTTAAAAAAAAGTTTATTCAACTTTGACAGCGAATTACGCAAAAACAGTAACTGCTACAATTATACCAGTATATACGTTTCAAAGAATGAACATTCGGATTTAATTTGGTAGCTGAATAATTAATATATCTCGCGTTCTTTTCGCGATATAAGCAAAAATGTAAAGACACTGCTTTTTCGAAGCTAAAAAAAAAGTTTATTCAACTTTCACAGCGAATTACGCGAAAACAGTAACTGCTACAATTATACCAGTATATACGTTTCAAATAATGAACATTCGGCTTTAATTTGGTAGCTCAACAATTAATTTATTTCGCGTACTTTTCGAGATATAAGCAAAAATGTAAAGACACTGCTTTTTCGAAGGTTAAAAAAAAGTTTATTCAACTTTGACAGCGAATTACACAAAAGCAGTAAATGCTACAATTATACCAGTATATACGTTTTAAAGAATGAACATTCAGCTTTAATTTGGAACCTCAAAAATTAATATATCGTGCATACTTTTCGAAATATAAACAAAAATGTGAAGACACTGCTTTTTCGAAGCTTAAAAAAACGTTTCTTCAACTTGAACAGCGATTTACACGTAATTAGTAAATGCTACAATTATACTAGTATATATGTTTCAAAGAATGAACATTCAGCTTTAATGTGGTACCTCAATAATTAATATATCGTGCATACTTTTCGAAATATAAACAAAAATGTTAAGACACTGCTTTTTCGAAGCTTAAAAAACCTTTCTTCAACTTTGACAGCGATTTACACGAAAGTAGTAAATGCTATAATTATACCAGTATATACGTTTTAAAGAATGAACATTCAGCTTTTATTTGGTACCTCAATAATTAATATATGTCGCATACTTTTCGAGATATAAGTAAAGACACTGACTTTTCGAAGTTTGAAAAAACGTTTTTTCAAATTTGACAGCGAATTACACAAAAATAGTAAATGCTACAATTATACTAGTATATACGTTTCAAAGAATGAACATTCAGCTTTAATTTGGTACCTCAATAATTAATATATCGTTCATACTTTTTGAAATATAAGGAAAGACACTGCTTTTTGAAGCTTAAAAAAACGTTTCTTTAACTTTGACAGCGAATTACACAAAAGCAGTAAATGCTACAATTATACCAGTATATACGTTTTAAAGAATGAACATTCAGCTTTAATTTGGAACCTCAATAATTAATATATCGTGCATACTTTTCGAAATATAAACAAAAATGTGAAGACACTGCTTTTTCGAAGCTTAAAAAAACGTTTCTTCAACTTGAACAGCGATTTACACGAAATTAGTAAATGCTATAATTATACCAGTATATACGTTTTAAAGAATGAACATTCAGCTTTTATTTGGTACCTCAATAATTAATATATGTCGCATACTTTTCGAGATATAAGTAAAGATACTGACTTTTCGAAGTTTGAAAAAACGTTTTTTCAAATTTGACAGCGAATTACACAAAAATAGTAAATGCTACAATTATGCTAGTATATACGTTTCAAAGAATGAACATTCAGCTTTAATTTGGTACCTCAATAATTAATATATCGTGCATACTTTTCGAAATATAAACAAAAATGTTAAGACACTGCTTTTTCGAAGCTTAAAATAACGTTTCTTCAAATTTGACAGCGATTTCTATGAAAGTAATAAATCCTACAATTATACCAGTATATATGTTTTAAAGAATGAACATTCAGCTTTAATTTGGTACCTCAATAATTAATATATGTCAACTTTGACAGCGATTTATATGAAAGTAATAAATCCTACAATTATACCAGTATATATGTTTTAAAGAATGAACATTCAGCTTTAAGTTGCTACCTCAATAATTAATATCGTGCATACTTTTCGAAATATAAACAAAAATATAAAGACACTACTTTTTCGAAGCTTAAAAAAACGTTTCTTCAACTTGGACAGCGATTTACACGAAAGTAGTAAGTGCTACAATTATACCAGTATATACGTTTTAAAGAATGAACATTCAGCTTTAATTTGGAACCTCAATAATTAATATATCGTGCATACTTTTCGAAATATAAACAAAAATGTAAAGACACTACTTTTTCGAAGTTTGAAAAAACGTTTCTTCAATTTTGACAGCAAATTACACGAAAGCAGTAAATGCTACAATTATACCAGTATATACGTTTTAAAGAATGAATATTTAGCTTTAATTTGGTACCATAATAATTAATATATCGTTCATACTTTTCGAGATATAAGTAAAGACACTGCGTTTTTGAAGCTTAAAAAAACGTTTCTTCAAATTTGACAGCGATTTACACGAAAGTAGTAAATGCTACAATTATACCAGTATATAGGTTTTAAACAATGGACATTTAGCTTTCATTTGGTACCTCAATAATTAATATATGTCGCATACCTTTCGAGATATAAGCAAAAATGTAAAGACACTACTTTTTTGAAGTTTGAAAAAACGTTTCTTCGAATTTGACAGCGAATTACACTAAAGCAGTAAATGCTACAATTATACCAGTGTATAAGTTTCCAAGAATGAACATTCGGCTTTAATTTGGTAGCTGAATAATTAATTTATATCGCATACTTTTTGAGATATAATAATTTTTTAGCTCAACAATTAATTTATCTCGCGTACTTTTCGAGATATAAGCAAAAATGTAAAGACACTGCTTTTTCGAAGTTTAAGAAAAAGTTTATTCAATTTTGACAGCGAATTACGCGAAAACAGTAACTGCTACAATTATTCCAGTGTATACGTTTTAAAGAATGAACATTCGGCTTTAATTTGGTAGCTCAACAATTAATTTATCTCGCGAACTTTTCGAGATATAAGCAAAAATGTAAAGACACTGCTTTTTCGAAGCTTAAAAAAACGTTTCTTCAACTTAGACAGCGATTTATATGAAAGTAATAAATCCTACAATTATACCAGTATATATGTTTTAAAGAATGAACATTCAGCTTTAATTTGGTACCTCAATAATTAATATATGTGTCATACTTTTCGAGATATAAGTAAAGACACTGACTTTTCGAAGTTAGAAAAAACGTTTTTTCAAATTTGACAGCGAATTACACAAAAGTAGTAAATGCTACAAATATACCAGTATATACGTTTTAAAGAATGAATATTTAGCTTTAATTTGGTACCATAATAATTAATATATCGTTCATACTTTTCGAAATATAAGGAAAGACACTGCTTTTTGAAGCTTAAAAAAACGTTTCTTCAATTTTGACAGCGATTTACGCGAATGTAGTAAATGTTACAATTATACCAGTATATACGTTATAAAGAATGAACATTCAGCTTTAATTTGGTACCTCAATGATTAATATATCGTGCATACTTTTCGAAATATAAACAAAAATGTAAAGACACAGCTTTTTCGAAGCTTAAAAAAACGTTTCTTCAAATTTGACAGCGATTTACACGAAAGTAGTACATGCTATAATTATACCAGTATATACGTTTTAAAGAATGAACATTCAGCTTTTATTTGGTGCCTCAATAATTAATATATGTCGCATACTATTCGAGATATAAGTAAAGACACTGACTTTTCGAAGTTAGAAAAAACGTTTTTTCAAATTTGACAACGAATTACACAAAAATAGTAAATGCTATAATTATACCAGTATATACGTTATAAAGAATGAACATTCAGCTTTAAGTTGCTACCTCAATAATTAATATAGCGTGCATACTTTTCGAAATATAAACAAAAATATAAAGACACTACTTTTTCGAAGTTTGAAAAAACGTTTCTTCACCTTTGACAGCGATTTACACGAAGGCAGTAAATGCTACAATTATACAAGTATATACGTTTTAAAGAATGAACATTCAGCTTTAATTTGGAACCTCAATAATTAATATATCATGCATACTTTTCGAAATATAAACAAAAATGTAAAGACACTGCTTTTTCGAAGCTTAAAAAAAGTTTATTCAACTTTGACAGCGAATTACGCGAAAACAGTAACTGCTACAATTATACCAGTGTATAAGTTTCCAAGAATGAACATTCGGCTTTAATTTGGTAGCTGAATAATTAATTTATCTCGCATACTTTTTGAGATATAATAATTTTGTAGCTCAACAATTAATTTATCTCGCGTACTTTTCGAGATATAAGCAAAAATGTAAAGACACTGCTTTTTCGAAGCTTAAGAAAAAGTTTATTCAATTTTGACAGCGAATTACGCGAAAACAGTAACTGCTACAATTATTCCAGTGTATACGTTTCAAAGAATGAACATTCGGCTTTAATTTGGTAGCTGAATAATTAATTTATCGCACTTCTTTTCGAGATATAAGCAAAAATGTAACGACACTGCTTTTTCGAAGCTAAAAAAAAAGTTTATTCAACTTTGACAGCGAATTACGCGAAAACAGTAACTGCTACAATTATACCAGTATATACGTTTCAAAGAATGAACATTCAGCTTTAATTTGGTAGCTAAACAATTAATTTATCTCGCGAATTTTTCGAGATATAAGCAAAAATGTAAAGACGCTGCTTTTTCGAAGCTTAAAAAAAGTTTATTCTGCTTTGACAGCGAATTACGCGAAAACAGTAACTGCTACAATTATACCAGTATATACGTTTCAAAGAATGAACATTCGGCTTTAATTTGGTAGCTCAACAATTAATTTATCTCGCGAACTTTTCGAGATATAAGCAAAAATGTAAAGACGCTGCTTTTTCGAAGCTTAAAAAAAGTTTATTCAACTTTGACAGCGAATTACGCAAAAACAGTAACTGCTACAATTATTCCAGTGTATACGTTTCAAAGAATGAACATTCGGCTTTAATTTGGTAGCTCAATAATTAATATATCGTGCATACTTTTCGAAATATAAACAAAAATGTAAAGACACTACTTTTTCGAAGTTTGAAAAAACGTTTCTTCAATTTTGACAGCAAATTACACGAAAGCAGTAAATGCTACAATTATACCAGTATATACGTTTTAAAGAATGAATATTTAGCTTTAATTTGGTACCATAATAATTAATATATCGTTCATACTTTTCGAGATATAAGTAAAGACACTGCGTTTTTGAAGCTTAAAAAAACGTTTCTTCAAATTTGACAGCGATTTACACGAAAGTAGTAAATGCTACAATTATACCAGTATATAGGTTTTAAACAATGGACATTTAGCTTTCATTTGGTACCTCAATAATTAATATATGTCGCATACTTTTCGAGATATAAGCAAAAATGTAAAGACACTACTTTTTTGAAGTTTGAAAAAACGTTTCTTCGAATTTGACAGCGAATTACACTAAAGCAGTAAATGCAACAATTATGTCAGTATATAGGTTTCAAAGAATGTAGATATTTCTAATACTAGCAATACTACGATAGCAACATTTGCTGATGATACAGCAATCTTAGCATCAGATGAGAATCCGGCTGTAGCATCTGAATGTCTGCAGGAACATTTAGATAAATTACAGAAATGGCTGAAAAAGTGGAGAATATCAGTTAACGAACTGAAATCTGTGCATATCACTTTCACGCTAAACAAAGACACCTGCCCGACAGTAAGGATTAATGGCCAAGATCTGTCCAAGTCAACAAAAGTCAAATACTTAGGCATCCATCTCGATAGAAGACTCACCTGGAAAGATCACATTCAGGCTAAAAGAGAGCAATTGGATATAAAGTTAAAAAAATTATAGTGGCTTTTAGGGCAAAAATCGGAATTATCAGTGACGAATAAGCTACTGATATACAAGGTGATAATGAAACCAGTATGGACATATGGTATCCAATTGTGGGGTGCTGCCAGCAAATCGAACATACAAATTATACAAAGATTTCATTCAAAATATCTAAGAAATATCATCAAAGCCCCGTGGTTCATTTCGAATAGACAAATACACAAAGACCTCCATATGGATTTTGTTGAGGATACAATAGTAGAAGATACGAAGTCAGATTGGAATCACATAACAACGTACTTGCTATTAACCTACTTGATAAAAGCAATACAATAAATAGACTTAAGCGCTATAAACCTTTAGATTTAGTATATAGATTTATGTAATTTGTTAATCTCATAAATATAACAATGGTAAACATCCACCGGGAAAGCTTACCTATTCAATGTCAATCGCGATCTGATTTACTTATTGTTCACCCTGAATAGATTGTAAATAAAATTATACGACATAATAAAAAAAAATATATTTGTTGTGTTAGTAGGAAACCTACAATATCTCCTCCGCAATACATTTGATTATAATAAATAAATATAGGAGGTTTTATTATGGATTTATAGCTATTTTAATTATTTTGGAAATCAATAAATGAATATAACTAAAATTATAAATTTTAATAAAAATTAATAAAATATCCTCGATTCTGAAGATATAAGTAATGTTAGTGATAGTAATAGAACTAATCACAGCAATATTATTAATATAGATGACTTTTACTGTGAGACAATAGAAATAGTGTCTGAAGAAATAAGTATTGTAGACGGAGAAGTGGATATGCAAGACCTCGTCTGGTTTCGCAAAATGTTTTCGATGCAGTAGTAAAAAACAAAGAATGAGAACGATTATCGACTTTGTGGGGATAATGAAAATTCTCCTTCTATATCTATGTGTGAAAATAGAAATATGTGAATGTAAATACACCGCAAAGAGCCGCAAAAACGGAGGAATTTTGTGGCGCAGGTCATTGACTGGGTCATTGACCGGAAAACGCCGGCGCCAAAGAAAAGCATTTCTAACCACCGATACCATACCTTCTTGAAATGTTTAAGACATATCAAGTTACCTTTCGGATCGAAAAATTTAAGACCAAGGAACCATTTCTCTTGAAGGCCAATTGCGTTAATTACTTTTTCAAATAATTCGAATCTCTCTCAACTTCTAAATTCATATGAATATCATATGAAGTGACTAATACGCGCATCTGACACAAATCAATAGCAATCGGATATATACGATACTGTTCTATGCACATATTACACCTGCACTTAGAGTGTTTGATTTTGTAGTACAGCGCAGTGCAAATAATTTCTGATAATTATAGGCGATTTGAATTGATAATGTAAGTTAAGAGACTAATTATTAAAGGATACCTATGCAACAGTTCTGGGTAGCACATGTAATTTTAAATATTCTGAGTATCTAAAATGTATTTCATACTAATAAAATTTAGGTTAGATATAAATCTGATATGTTATTTCCTGGCTATGTATATTACCTTCCTAATAAACACCGGTTACGTACGTAATATAATTTCGAAATAACTTTGGTATATTTTGTATACTCTTATATTATACACAATTATTTCGAATTAACATTTTCCGTGACTATTGATTCATCGATGAAATATAATTACGTTCAACAGCCTACCTTATTTGAATAAATTAAATTGTGTATACTACTGCGGGCTGTGCCGTCATAACATAATTCATTCATTCTGGCTTGACATTAACGATTTATGAAGTATAGGAAGTTCTTCAAAAATTTTAATTAAAACTCGACTTATAGCCAACCTTATTTAAATATCATTGGGACGATCGTTTGTACTTGAAATTTAGTCAGTAATAACTCAGTAAATATTAGAAACATGTATGTGTGAAAATAGAAATATCTATATGCAAACACACATTTGATTAAACATAACTTATAATTGGGAAATTTACCGCGAGAGCAATGCATGCCTTCTTTGTAAAGGCATGCATTGCGAAGTCTTTGTTTTAATCAGTAATTAATAGTAAACTCTCTTTTGTATGACACAGTCAAGAATTAGGATCCAAGGATAGCAAACCAACCAACCTCCTTTCTCCTCTTTTGCTACTCATTTAGCCCGCACACATCCGACTAGGGGATTCCAAAAATGTACTAATTTATTTGCGCACCTTGCACGCCATCGTCAACCCCCTACATCCCCATTTACTGCGTGTTGAGTACAAACAGTGACATACAGGTTAACCATTAAAAAATATCAAAATCAAACCAGCACCCCTATATATGCAAATAAACATATGATATTTAGAATCATGCGCAAGATTTCATAACTGCGGCCCTGTTCGTACTTCCATCATGGATAATCTTGTATGTTTTTTTTTTAATATTGAGTCCAAACTAATAATAAGCATATCAACATTTATTAATCACTATACATAGAGGTTGTATTTATTCACACTTATTTTAAGTGTATTTAGTTTATCCATACACAAAGGCACATATTTATATTATCACACCATCCTAAGTATAATTCTTACGATAAAAAAGGTACCACAATTAATTTAAGTATTTATTTTGTAGCGAGTGATTTCCACTCGCACATGTTGATTACGTATGACTCAAGGAACACAAAAATATTATATTCCGGAATAAAAAGGAAATTAGAGAAATAATTATTATGTACTAGTGTTAAATCTCTATGTAATTTACTAAAATTAATTTAGTGTAATTCCTAAAATAACATCTTTTAGTAAAAATGTTTGAAGTAAGAATTGTTCATTATTTCTTTGTAAGCTAAATATCTATATAGGAGTATGTTACCACACTTAAAGGCAAAGGAAAGTCACATTTACAATTTTACAACTATATTCTACCACTTAAATATCTTTGGTATTTGCATTTAAAAAATACTTTACTACTAATACTTCACCATGAAAGAACCAAAAAATACCATGTGCAAATTCAAATAGGATTTAAAATGAATTTATAATAAATAATTTGAGAATAGGTATTATAAATAAGATAGTTGTCTAGAAATGATCAGAAAGAAAAGAATTATAATATTTTCCATCTAATTTCTCTCATAGAACATTTATTTATTATTATAATTTACAAATTAATAATACACATGATTGTTTGAAGATTTTATAAAGGATTGATAATAGTAAAACTTGTTTCAAATTTAGTAATAAATTTTCAAAAATTATTTGGCGCTTTTACTTGTGGCGCCCCTTAAGAGCTGCCGATGCGAATTTTCGATGACTACGCCACCACAGTGGCCATACAACAAATTTTGCATAAGAGTTGGTTCCCCTGCATGTCCCTATCTAACATTCTCGTTCGAGCCAGGGAGACTTCAGAGGATACGTCTGTTTTGGTATTTAATTTTTATCCAAAAACGGTTGGTACGAGACTGAATACCAGCCGAAGAGAGACGATCGGATGAATTCGGAACCGTTCGGAACTTTTTCAAATGTTTGCGTAGTGACAAAAAACTTTATGATAGTTTGCGTGTTTTGCGTTTTTTGGAAACAAAGGAACAGAAAAAACAAGATAAATTTCGACCGTTGTAAGAATTGTAAGAAAACAAACAAGCAAGTAAGTAATAATTCTATAATTATTATATATTTGTGTGTAAGTTACTTGCACAGTTACTATCATCAACAATGTTAATTAAACGACCAACTATGAGGAGGGAGCTGCTGGACACTGCTTGAGAGGTAATTAAACCATTGATGTACTGCTGAACTTAAATGCTAATAATAAATGTGTATTTTTTAGAGTAGATGAATCTATTATGAGTATACGTGGATCATCTATGAGGAGTAAGCTGCTGGACATTGCTTGAGAGGTAATTAAACCATTGATGTACTGCTGAACTTAAATGCTAATAATAAATGTGTATTTTTTAGAGTAGATGAATCTGTTATGATTATACGTGGATCATCTATGAGGAGTAAGCTGCTGGAAATTGTATAATAAATGTATATTTTTTAGAGTGGAAGGACCATCTTGATTGGATTCATATCAGAATGCACTGCAGGGATCATTACCGTTGCTGCCTTGTGTTTGTATCACAAAGTTAATTGTTATTTGGAAAATAAAATATTTTGTTAAAAAAAAATTATTTATATACACACACACATACTTTTTTTTTAATTTGTGGTTGGTACGAGGCTGAATACCTTTTTGCAATAATGGCTGCATTGACTTGTAGCGCGCTCGCCATACGGCATATTTTTTAACTAGTGACTGACGTCTCCCTGGGCCATACAACAAAATTTGCATAAAACTTGCTCCCCTTGGAAGAGACACTTAAGCAGATTCAAGCGACAGATGTGCATGGAATTCTTGTATCCCTGATCTACAATACCCAAAATAAACCAATATTTGAAGTTGCGGCAGATGACTGATTAAAACAATACCAAACAATACGACCGGTATGTTTATTTATTAATAATTATTTAACAACACTTAAAAGCACTTTGGTTTCGGTTGGTGAAAATAGAAATAAGCAGATTCACGGGAAAAATACTACTCAATTACATATGATACATATATAAGGAAATCACCTGATATTGTCAGTCAGCAAGGGCGTAAATGAGAAGAGTAAAATGTAAACAAATGTGAGGTTATGAAAACAAAATATTGAAATATTGTCGTGTCTCGGGATGGAATATCTCTGGACACTTGTGGAATATTTCGTAGATTTGTCGATGTGGAGTCCCAGCGGGTTTTTATGGTAAATACCAGATTAAAAAGACGGTGTATACAACAATTATATATTTTACACTTTGATGTATAAGTTCTTAAAGTTGCTTCCAGTTGCTACAAGCATAGGGCATAGGTTGCTTCTACGTAGAGTGAGACTTGGACTTGATCAAAGTATCACTAAGACTATCTGGACCCTGTCTGGACTGGACTGGGACTGACTTGATATTACGTAAACATCTTATTTTATAGTACATAATTTAGGGTAGTGGGAGTCTTATTCCCTAATCATCATGTGCTCAGGCAAATATACATATTTGTAGTTATTATCGCATTAGCTAGAATGCACTTTCTAGTTTGTATATAAGAGTAAATCTTATCATATAAGATTAAGATTAGTAATGTCATTTCGTACTATTTACTTATTGGAAAGCTTAGAGAGTGGAAAAGTACTAAGTCATAATGATACTCGTATCTGTACATAAACATGCAGATACAACATAAGATACAACAATACTAACAATAATGGTTATACATATCAATATGTTCTTATGATTATATTTGGTAATATTTTAGTAAGTAAAGAAATCATTCATAATATTAGTCATTAGTGATAATTAACTTGGTATATTGTGTTGGTATACAACACTTTAGTAACTTCTGTGATTAAATTAGTTGCTAAACTTTTAAAGACTGGCCTTAATTTCTGGCCCGAAGCGGATTGTTTTTATATAATTCTATATGATGTATATATGTATATGGATTACTATTAGTTTCTTATTGTATATAATTGTATATCTTTTAAATTTTAGCATCAACTTCATATGAGCCAAATAGTGTAATTCCAGTATGGACGATGAAGAAAAACAAAAAGGAACTCAGGAAAAAATAATTTCTTCCATATTAAAAATGAAAATACCCAAAAATGCAATGAAACTTAAAAAAATACCTGGAAAACTATATTTGAAAAATATAATAGATGAATACACAGAAAGAATTGGAAATCAAATAGCTGTGCTAATCATATATAGTGATGATTTAGATGCTAACTATACTGTAATTGGAACTAATCCATTAGAAAAAGTATTAAATAAAATAAAACCAATAATTATTAGGAAATTAGATTTGGCATTTGCATACCAAGGTGGGAAGATTACAATTCAAAGGAATCCTTCTCAATTTGATTTACCTAAATTTATAATTGATGGTAAAGTAAAAATATTAGAAAATTTTTCTCAATCTCAATTGAGATCATTTATTCCACTGATGCTTAAATATTCGACGGGTCGCGAGAGACCTGGTTGGGGAAAAATTTCATCAAGACCGCAATGGTGGCCGGATACAGTGCCTTGGGAAAATGTTAAACGAGATACTCGTTCTGTAGAAGAAAAGAGAAAAGTAAATTCGAAAGAACGTTATATGAAGTTATATACAATTTTTAATTAATTTTAGGTTTCTTGGTCATGTGCGTTGAGGCAAATTATCGAAAATTGTTACAAATACCATGATCGAGAGGATATACTTTATACTTTAAATAAAGTTGACGTGCAACATCAAAATGCAGATATTCCGGTTAGTGTATTCTGGTCCGCTAATCTTTACAACTTATTAATAATTAAATATAGTTGTTAACTTTTTGCTACTGTTATATCTTAATTACATTTTTTTTAGGTTACCCGAAAGTGTACTCCTAATGACTATAAAAGAATTAACTTAGATAGTACTTTAAGTACGGTACATTCGGATCTTAACTATTGCAGAACATCTCATCCTTGCAAACATGGAAGTTAAATATATAATATTAATACAACAATGAATCTACATAGATAAAGAGTTCTACTGTTGACTAAAGTATTTAGAAATACATATTAAAAAACTGAAGATTGATTTAGCGACCAAACTCCAGGGATAGATAGCTCCTTCCATTTACAATAAAATCCTATGGCTTGAATGAAGTGATTCGTCTATAACAACTTGTGAATTCGTCAGCTATGTTGGTTTAATAAAGCTGAAGTTTGTGGGGGCATTTCGTGATTTAGAATGGTTTCCAGCATCGGTACAAGACAAAGGTGGGATGACGGCTTTTGTCTCATTCCCTAATTATGCAACCGATCTACGTAACACCCACGCCTTTCTATACAGTTAACTTACATAATGCAAACACAAATCGTCGTACTTTAAGCAAATATACGATAATAGGATGATGCTCATGCTTTTTCGCACGAACGTACATCATGTTTACACGTATGATATATTCTGTAAATTCTCGTATTCTGCTTCAAAAAGTGATATTATTCATAGTGTCCGACTATCGAGCATTGAAGTATTTAGATTTCTTGTAGAGTACATTATTTTAATTACGTAATATGTTTGCACAAAAGTACACTTTACCATTCGAGTACAGGGATCTGCGTGAATGTTTGAATTGACGTATTGTACGTTCAAAAGAATATTTGTATTTAGGTTTGGTAGTAATGTTAGAAATATGGTCAGGATGTCGAATAAAATAACTCTTATATGGAACTTTGTATTGATAAGGCTTCAATGGTAAGTAGTATCGTTGGCAGAGCGCGCTATAGTTGTGTTAGACTCGGAGCGCGAGCCACAACTGTCACTTGGATCTGCTTAAGTCTCCCATGGTTTCAGTACTTCTGGTGGTAATGCAAGTCCTTCTGTTGGCAATGCCGTATGTAGGAGCGCCCTCTCTTGGTAGTTCAGCATAAGTGTAGTCCGTAATCCAAATATATCTAACACGGCCATCCTGACAATCGTCACGCTCTCGGGGCGATTCAAATTCTCAATCCCCTTGATAAAGCTCCTACGGCAAAACATCATTCCGATTGCAAACACCATTACCATCATCAGACTTAGAATTCCCATCACCTGAATCAGTCAAGCAAATACAATAAGAACAATATCTGAAGCAGATAATCATCAAGCATTTTCAAATATCTCAAAATTCATAATCAGTAGTCATCACAAAACAATAAAAGCAGTATATATCATCAGTATATCAACAAAACAATCACAAAATTCAAAGAAACTGGTCAAGTATCATCAGCAACTGAAGAAATCTGTATCTAATAAATAGAATATCTGCAATATTCTATTGTTCATAAATCCAATATGAAATATAAATATCTCACAAATAAAATACAATCAAATAAATAAATCTGGAACTACCACAGCATCTGTAGACGTCAATATCAAATTCACTGAAATATCGCAGCATCCAATACAATCTGTATCTAAACAAAACAACATATAAATAAACTAATTCAAAAATATCAATATATAATCATCAATAATCATATCAATCTGTCATAGTCATGGTCAATCAAATATCAACAACATCTCGTCAGATCTTGTCACAACTCGTTGCAATCTCTCAAATTCGTATAGTCTTATAATACTCATGCCAACTACTATCAACAAATATCATAAAGCCATCTCAATCAATACTAAATCATTCAAAAGCCAACATACTTTCTCAGATCACTTGGCATCACAATGCCATGCACTCTCAAATCATTAGGCATCACAATGCCATATCATTCCGTTGGACATATCACAATGCCATATCATACCGTTGGACATATCACAATGCCATATCATTCCGTTGGACATATCACAATGCCATATCATACCGTTGGACATATCACAATGCCATATCATTCCGTTGGACATATCACAATGCCATATCATTCCGTTGGACATATCACAATGCCATCTCAAATATCAACAACTAATTATAATAAGAAAGGCAATCTTCATGTCACACATTAGACGATCACAAAGCCCTCTTAATTATAATAACTACAAATTCCAGAACTATAAGTATAAGGCAGTATTCACTATATTGCATAATAACTTGTAACACAACTGGAGTGTCCAATTCATTATGATAGTATCAACTATCCTACGTTACAGTAGAACATGGAATCTTTCACGGTAAATTGTCTTACGAGAGCTCAACAGAGACCCGAAAGATATCATATTGCAGCAATGAGGACGTTAGACAACAGGCAACATGGTCGTATTCCATGAAGTCACGGTCAACATTGTGTCAGTTAAGAAATCGCATCAGCCCGGAATAATTGAACTCAATGCAATAACTTAAAGGAAATAACACTTCAAACGAACCTCGGCTCGCGACAATGCAACTAGTGCTTTGCTCGTGTAACATATCAGATAACAAATTATATCATCAATGTGTCATTCAATGTAATACAACAATCTCTTCGAGAATAAATGCATCAATTGAAGGAAAATTTAGCTAAGGAAGAAATCATTAGTTGACATTTCTCAATCTTCCAGTTATTTATAGAAATATTACTACAACGTGGTATGCATCACAAAATCACCACTTAATTTCAACAGACTTAACTTTCAGGAATGCGGTGAGCTTTCTGTTTGTCCACAACCATAAATTTCGTCATAAATTCCTGGAGATTCCATATTGGTTTATATCGCAGTATCAAGGTTTTTCCATTAGGCGTCAGTTGTATTTTCCATAGTTGGGACGATCAATCTGCAGTGACTTCTGCTTGAATTCGTAGGCATTCTTGGTACAGTACTTAAAAGCTCCATTGTTTTTCTCGAAAATAAGAAACATAATATTAGAAACATAATTTCTCATATATAATAAATATCATAATCGATCATTTTCCACACTAGACAGACAATGTGGACGTTCCTTTTTTTACATTCAAAATAAAAAACTTGAAACGTGTTTTTAGAAAATTATATATCTAAGAATATTGTCATGGCTGACCATTTTAATATCATCCATTGTATGATTGTTATGAATATTTGAGTGGCCTAAGAATTCTTTCCTTATTATTGTCACGTATACTCAAAATATACAAACGAATACGTATGTGCGCCCAATCTTTGTTTATCAACATTGTTTATTTTAATACTGATTGAATAATATTTCTAGCTCTCAAAGAGTATTTTGTCTAGCCAAGGCGAAGTCACTGAATTCTTTGTATACCATTAATTATTAAATTTACGACCCCCAAGCTGATAGATCTAAGGCGTGCGACCACCAACTTCGACAATGTACTGTCATGTCTGACCATTTTATTAATTATTGTACAGTTAATATGTTTATTCATTGGGCCTACCAAATTCTACTTAATTATTAGAACCCAAGCATTGCGTGTCCGTTATTTTGAATACACTGTACATATTTTCAGGAATGTGACCATCAACACAAACTGAAACTTCATAGGTCGTAAACATTTGGGTCTACACAGATAAAGAAACCTCATACCCTTTTTGAAATGAACAGATTTTTGTATAATATAATTTAGTCTTAGTTGGAGGGCTTTGGGAAGAACATACTTCCTAATTATTAACTCTAAGAGACGAATTACCTCTTAGTTGATAAACCATGAGATCAACACTTGTCTAGTTGACTTTTCAATAAAAACACTACTTTAAACAATAAAGTTATTTTAGAATATTGTATTTAATATTCAAAAATCCCTCCATGACTCCACAACTACGTAATTACGAGATAATTCACGGTGTCTTAAGAGAAAACCATTTCAGGACACGACAATATATTCAAATTTCAACTAGCATCGGGTCCTCATTTTCCAATGTAAATAATCAATAGAACGATTACAAAGCCATTTTTTTTTTGTTAGTGTAAACATTATATAGTATAAACACTGAAACTCATTTATATTCAGATGAATACATTATCGCCTAAATAAACTAAAGCAGAGCTCGCTTAAATAAATAGAGACAAAGAAGACATTTCTTTTGCACGCTGGAAAACTGTTGACTCTTAGCGAGGCCAAATGGCATACGTCAGAATTCGTATAAAACATCCGGTGATACCCCAATATTATTCTAAATTCAATTATATTCTTCAAATCATAAATTGGAATAATTACAGCACTGCGTTTAATAAAGAGCAAAATATATAGTGAACACAATCTGATTTTGTAAAGTTCCGGTTTAAACATGAACTTCTACTTAATTTTAATTCGGTTCAATATTTCAAAAGGCACTTTTTGTGTTTTGCAGCTACATCTGTTTAATATTTTGAAAGTCTGAGTTTATGTCAAGTGTCCCTGAGTCTACCTTAAGTGCATATAAGTTTACGTTAAGTTCATTTGAGTCTGCGTTAAGTGTTTTCTGCTTATAATCAACATCTTATCCCGTATCAATTTTGAAGTTATTCACGTTGTTTATATTATCGACTTTATTATTTAGTTCACACGCGTCTTCTGCGTCTATAAATTCCATAATTCAGCCTTACGAAGAATAAATAAATAATTTTAAATTCAGAGCATTTTAAAAGTTGTTACTTGTATTTCACTTGTATTTCATGTATTTCACTCTAAATGAATGTTAGTTAATTACATAAAGATTCAATAGAACATTAGTACATAATAATTACTTCTCTAATTTCCTTTTTATTCCGTGATATAATGTTTGTGTTCATTGAGTCGTACGCAATCAACATGTAGGAGTGGAAATCACTTGCCACAAAATTAACAGCTCAAGGGTCACAAATCAAACCAATTGTGGTACCCTTTTTTTGCGTGAGAACTATACTTAGGATGGTGTGATAATATACATAAGTGCATTTGTGTATAGCTAAACTAAACACACTTAAAAGAAGTGTGAACAAGTACAACCACTATGTATAGTGATTATATAATCTTCTTCAACGGATTCATAATTATATCCATTGCAATTTCCAAATATATAAAACTCAAAACATTATATGAAGGTGTTACAACAAAAGATTCAACTAATACGAAGGACCATTAGCCATAAGTATTTCCATCCAGTCTTAATTTAGTTTAACTAATATACTATTTAACTTATTCTCAAATTTTGTTTTTATCTAATATGTTCGATCAAATAAGAACCTACTCGAAACAAAGAACAAATGGATGTCTTTTCTTACATTTTATTGCAAAATAATTCTTTTCAAATAAAACAAACAATAAACACGACGTTCCCAAACTGAATAGAGCCTTTATATTTTCTATCTACGTAGCTGCCCAAGTTTACGTTTCAATTCCATATAATGGAAACAACGGATTTGATCACACGAGCGTCGAATATTATCACGTGTAGAATCTTCAAGATAATAACTATAAGCAATCTTCCAGAAACAAAACGCAGTTTATTTTAAACTATTCTGGCTCTCAATCATAAATAACAAGTTTTTTGATTTGTAACGCAGCAAACCACTAAACAAAATAAAGGAATCGGTGAAGCCTCGTTCAATTCGCTCTAATCAATTCAAATTATATTACAAATTACAAAAACCAAATTTCGCAACGCAAGTTATTTTCAACTTAACAGCTTTTCACTGAAATATGTAGCAAACTCTGACGAACTAGGTTTTCGTAATTTATATCAATTTTTCGTACAGGAAGATACTCTCACCGTTTGAATTCCTTCGCAGTCCGTCGCGTCCAATTAGATCAACGCAATCCCTCGCACCCATTCGATTGAATCAACCCAATTCGGTGGTTGTTGGATCGAAAGTCGGCAATATTACTGATTCGTCGAAGCTCCTTTGACGTCCCCTCAAGAAAACTCCGCAAGTTGGGTCAGGAACATTTCTCTTCTTGAAGAACTTGGCATATTTTTTTGAAAAAATTTCCGTCATTTCGTATTCCTATTCGAAACTTGTGTAACGGAGTTGTATCCCACTTCTGATGTTAGAAATATGGTCAGGATGTCGAATAAAATAACTCTTATATGGAACTTTGTATTGATAAGGCTTCAATGGTAAGTAGTATCGTTGGCAGAGCGCGCTATAGTTGTGTTAGACTCGGAGCGCGAGCCACAACTGTCACTTGGATCTGCTTAAGTCTCCCATGGTTTCAGTACTTCTGGTGGTAATGCAAGTCCTTCTGTTGGCAATGCCGTATGTAGGAGCGCCCTCTCTTGGTAGTTCAGCATAAGTGTAGTCCGTAATCCAAATATATCTAACAAGTAAATACTCAAATACGTATGATCGAATTTCCGCTCAATATTGATATGATTACGGACCAAACGTATGCTGAACCACCAAGAGAGGGCGTTCTTAGATGCGGCATTGCTAACAGAAGGACTTGCATTACCACCAGGAGTACCGAAACCATATGGATGAGACTGCATATCCAAGCAGTCCCTTTCAGGGTGCCTTAATTGGATACATCTATTTTTATCTAAAAACAGTTGGTACGATGCTGAATACCAAGTCGAAGAAACGATTGGATAAATTTGGAACCGTTCGGAATTTTTTCAAATGTTTAATTTGTGACAAAAATCTTTATAACAGTTTGCGTATTTTGGAAACAAAGGAAAAGTTAAATCAAATGAAATTTTGACCGTAGTAACCAGGGGGATCAAGTCTTATGCAAAATTTGTTGTATGGCCACTGTGGTGGCCTAGTCATCGAAAAAATCGCATCGGCAGCTCTTAAGGGGACAAGCGTCTAATTAAATAATTTAATTTTTTTTAAATTTCTTACAAAATTTAAAACAAGTTTTACTATTATTAATCCTTCAAAAAATCTTCAAACAATCATGTGTATCATTAATATGTAAATTATAATAATAAATAAATGTTCTTTGAGAGAAATAACATGGAAAATATTATAATTCTTTTCATTCAGATCATTTATAGACAATTATATTATTTATAATACCTATTCTCAAGTTATTTATTATAAATTAATTTTAAATCCTATTTGAATTTGCACATGGAATCTCAATTATTAAGTGCAGTAGATGTGTTCATTTTGGCGAAAAAGAATTTTTTTACATTTTGTCTCTTGATTCATAATTTAAAATTTCATGTTCATTTATAAAAATATATTATCTTTAAAGTTCAAATATCCGTTATATTGTGTCTAAAATAACAGTTTTTAGTTTTATGCTTTGTTTTACCACAAATAAATTATTTAGTAATAATCTTCCATTTTTTCAGTTTATTGGAGACTCTGCAAATTGGATGCGCCTTTTGCCGAGAGCATAATAAGGCTCCGCACTTGGCAGGAGGTAATTTTGTTTTTTTTTTACAACTATAAAATTGTTTCTTTAAGACTACTTACATTATCAAATAACTAAGCGATATGAATAACATAATTTAATATAAATAACATCAATGATGCATTAGTTATAGGATGAGTTGTGGCAAGAGTAAACTCTTCATTAAATATATTTTAGATATAATGTTTTCTTCCATGCATATAAGTATATTGTTATTTCGATTATCTGCAGATACAAAAGATAGATCGATCTAGGTTCAATATGACAGTGGAACGAATTAAGGTAAATTATATTCTTACCTATTCTTCCACCGTTAGTTCCCATTTTTCATAACACATCGTACTAACGTTTTATCCCTTATAATTTTAACTGATCTTTTCACATAATATATTTTCGATGTGTTTTAACAATGCTGCACGATCACTTGTTGATAAACTAGTATTTTTTATTTTTACAGATAAATTATATTAGGATGAAGCTGTATTCAGTACTTTATATAATATTTTTTCGATATGAAAAATGACTTTTCACAAGTCATTATTACTGTTTGATTATTATTTGTTGTGTTAGTAGGAAACATACAATATCTCCTCTGCAATACATTTGATTATATAAATATAGCAGGTTTTATTGTGGATTTATAGCTATTTTAATTATTTTGGAAATCAATAAATGAATATAACTAAAATTATAAATTTTAATTCCTTCTGTAACTTCCTCGTCACCTCAACAATATAATTAAAAATATCCTAGAAACCCGTTCCCACCAAGATGGAATTCGCAATTCGTTCTACAAATCATCTCCGTCTCCTTCTGATGTATAATATTATGTGTTATGACATGTATGGTCCCGATCCCAATATCTTCAATCACAACTTTTATGTTTTTCAATATGCGGATGATACAACACTGGTTTCACACTCTTCCTCTCTTCAATCCTCTACAATTAACCTCCTGCTCTTAATCGTAATATGCTTTATGAAAATAAACACATCCCATACAAAAATCCATTTCATCGCATATCTTCTTCGTCTTCCCGTGTTACATTAGATCATTATCCTATAAGTCCATCGCCTCTTGTCAAATACCTAGGAATACTTCATGTAAAACTGAACCTCAATTTCCATTCCAAATTAATCAAATCAAAAATAAAATACAGAGCCCGTCATTTTTGTTCCCTGACCTACTGTATAATCCATCTAGAAATCCATTTGCCGTCCAATCCTTGAATATGGTTTCCATCTGCTTTTGCAATGTTGTAGCATACATTTGTACCGGTTCCTGCTCAAGAGCACCCATGTTGTCTACCACATTCAGCTAGAATAATAATCGTATAGTTTGAAAGGTGTACAAGTTTATTATAGTGTATTATGTTATAGTACATGCGGAGGAGGACAGGGGTTGTTCACCGTCACCGGAATGTCTTCACCAGTGGCCAGAGCCTCCTCAGTGAGTTGAGCCACCCGGAGAGCATGTAACTGCTCATTGTGTGGAGCTGATCATCACTCCATTGTTAACATCCAAGAGACTACACTAGCAGCAGCAGAAGGACCGGCAACACTCTATCTTGTTATGCACTACAATATTACAAACATTAATTAATTACATACATACACATGCATGCATATAATTATTTGAATTATTTAAGAAATGAAAGTTGCCTACCACCGAGAATGCATTATCAAAATACAGCCCTAACCAGGGACCTTCCAAAATTAGTAATAATTATATGCACATGCATGCATGTTTAATTTTGTATTAAAATATTAATAATTAATTATTAAATATTTGAATTACTTAAGTAATAAAAGTTGCCTACCACCGAGAATGCATCATCATTTAAAACAATTCAGTCTTTTATTATTACGAGGAGTAAATAGGGATAAGGGCTGTTCTTCATGTTTGCAGATGCAGACTGTGGAGAAGCAAATCCATCATCCCTGGAAAGGTCTTCGGAAAGGAGCTCATGTGTGCACGGCCATTCTTTACAGCTTCAGGTAAACATCATCCAAGAAACATCATTATCATCAGTAGCAGCTGGGGCAGGGGAACAGAGCCACCCGGGGCCTTGGAACTGCTCATCGGGTGGGTGTTCATGGAGTCCTCCTCCTCTTCAGGGAAATGGAAACATATACATAACACATACAAAAACACCATCATCTGTTCATGTTTTGAATGCTAGAGGCAAACTGAGCCACTCGGGGCCTTGAAACTGCTCATCGGGTGGGTGTTCAGGGAGTATATACATATATATATATATATATGTACATAACAGATGCACCATGAGATACAACTCATTATGTTGTATACAGAACAGATTCACCAACACCACCATCTGCTCATTTTTTGAACGATAGAGGCGAACTGAGCCACCAGGGGCCTTGGAACTGCTCATCGGGTGGGTCCTTACCATCATGTCATTCTTACAATTTGCTGGCTCAGCCCCCCTTGGAACTACCCATTGGGTGTGCGTTCGGGGGGCCATCATCTTGACTCGATTATTAACATTCAGCACCAACACCAGAAGGAACATCTAAAACAACACGAGTTGCAAATTACTAAAGCTATTTTGCACAAACACCTTAGATGATGACGCACCTACCCCATCAACACCGGGCAATTCACATCTTCGACGGAGAGGATCTCTTGCAATCATCTGTTAGTTTTCGAGCGCGTCATCATGAAGTTCGTGCAAATCAGCGCGTCACCATCATAACAAAGGAACTAAAGACAAAAATTCCAAGAAAGCAATAAAATTATATGAAAGTATTAATACTATTAGATAAAAATAAAAAATAAGACAGAGTTTCTTTTTAAAACAGATATAAAAATAAATATGTTATACAACTGCAACCGTAAAGTATTTGCAACCGTAAAATATTTGATGCGCGCCTCGAAACATCTACATTTGGAAATATAATGAAATATCAAAAAATAAATATTAGAAATCTGAATGTGTGAAAAATAAATATTAGAAACATGTATGTGTGAAAATAGAAATATGTGTATGTAAACACACATTTGATTAAACATAACTTATGAATTGGGAAATTCACGGCGAGAGCTGCAAAGAAACTTCGAGCGGGCATCGTACATTACAATGTGCAATGATTCTCAAGTCATAGGACACAGTGGTGTGAAACAGGTGCGAAGCGAAGACGCGAGCCCGCGCACTGCGCATGGTATGCGATCAGTGAGAACGTAGGAGAAGAAGCCGAAGGACGAACCAAGTTTGCGCATTGCGCAACACGATAGAAGAGCCGCAAAATCGAAGGAATTTCGTGGCGCAGGTCATTGAGTGGGTCGTTGACAGGAAAACGTCGGCGCCAAAGAAAAGAATTTCTAACCACCGATACCATAACATACCTTCTTGAAATGTTTAAGCCATATCAAGTTACCTTTCGGATCGAAAAATTTAAGACCAAGGAACCATTTCTCTTGAAGGCCAATTGCGTTAATTACTTTCTCAAATAATTCGAATCTCTCTCAACTTCTAAATTCATATGAATATCATATGAAGTGACTAATACGCGCATCTGACACAAATCAATAGCAATCGGATATATACGATACTGTTCTATGCACATATTACACCTGCACTTAGAGTGTTTGATTTTGTAGTACAGCGCAGTGCAAATAATTTCTGATAATTATAGGCCATTTGAATTGATAATGTAAGTTAAGAGACTAATTATTAAAGGATACCTATGCAACAGTTCTGGGTAGCACATGTAATTTTAAATATTCTGAGTATCTAAAAAGTATTTCATACTAATAAAATAATAAATCTGATATGTTATTTCCTAGCTATGTATACTTTGGTATATTTTGTATCTCTTATATTATACACAATTATTTCGAATTAACATTTTCATCGATGAAATATAATTACGGTCAACAGCCTACCTTATTTGAATAAATTAAATTGTGTATTCTACTGCGGGCTGCGCCGTCATAACATAATTCATTCATAAAAAAAAAACCGATAAATAAATATTAGAAATATGTATGTGTGTAAATAGAAATATGTGTATGCAAACACCCATTTGATTAAACATAACTTATGAATTAGGAAATTTACCGCGAGAGCAATACATTGCGAAGTCTTTGTTTTAATCAGTAATTAATAGTAAACTCTCTTTTGTATGACACAGTCAAGAATTAGGATCCAAGGATAGCAAACCAACCAACCTCCATTCTCCTCTTTTGCTATATATATATATATATATATATATATATATATATATATATATATATATATATATATATATATATATATATATGCAAATAAACATATGATATTTAGAATCATGCGCAAGATTTCATAACTGCGGCCCTGTTCGTACTTCCATCATGGATAATCTTGGATGTTTTTTTTTTGTAATATTGAGTCCAAACTAATAAGCATATCAACATTTATTAATCACTATACATAGAGGTTGTACTTGTTCACACTTCTTTTAAGTGTATTTAGTTTAGCTATACACAAAGGCACATATGTATATTATCACACCATCCTAAGTATAATTCTCACGATAAAAATGGTACCACAATTAATTTAACTATTTATTTTGTAGCGAGTGATTTCCACTCGCACATGTTGATTACTTACGACTCAAGGAACACAAACATATTATATTACGGAATAAAAAGGAAATTAGAGAAATAATTATTATGTACTTGTGTTAAATCTATGTGTCATTATTTCTTTGTAAGCTAAATATCTATATAGGAGTATGTTACCACACTTAAAGGCAAAGGAAAGTCACATTTACAATTTTACAACTATATTCTACCACTTAAATATCTTTGGTATTTGCATTTAAAAAATACTTTACGACTAATACTTCACCATGAAAGAACCAAAAAAATACCATGTGCAAATTCAAATAGGATTTAAAATGAATTTATAATAAATAATTTGAGAATAGGTATTATATAAATAAGATAGTTGTCTAGAAATGATCAGAAAGAAAAGAATTATAATATTTTCCATCTAATTTCGCTCAAAGAACATTGATTTATTATTTTAATTTACAAATTAATAATACACATGATTGTTTGAAGATTCTATAAAGGATTGATAATAGTTAAACTTGTTTCAAATTTAGTAATAAATTTTCAAAAATTATTTGGCGCTTGTACTTGTGGCGCCCCTTAAGAGCTGCCGATGCGAATTTTCGATGACTACGCTACCACAGTGGCCTACAACAAATTTTGCATAAGACTTGGTTCCCCTGCATGTCCCTATCTAACATTCTCGTTCGAGCGGTCGACGAGAACGGACGCGTCTGGCAGTGCGCAGCCAGTGTGAGCAGCAGTAAGTGAGCAATTGAAGTGTAAGTACATGTTTGTAACGAGGTGAAGTGGAGTACCCAGGAGTGGTAGCCGTGGTGACCAGGAGCAGGGATACACGAGCCTGATGTTAATTGGTTCAGATACATTCGTAACAAGTGGGTTAGTTCCTACTGCCAACTGTAAAACAAATCACACACATATGTACAAATTAACACACACGTACACGCACTATTTGATACGCACACACATGCACCAATTGGCACACATACACACTCACACAAGCACGATTTGATACACACATACATAAATAAATACAAAGTAAAACCAAAAAAAATATATTAACATTATGAACATAGTTTATAAATATATATACATTGTCATAAATAAATCCTCGTAATCCATTTCGATTCTCAACGATGGTATTGTCTCGCGCTGAGGTCTGCAAATAATTTGAAAGTAATTATAACATTTGGTTTCTATAGTATTGTCTCTTTGTGTACAACACATAAGTTGTTTGATCAGGTGTGGTATGCGTGCTCCGACAAACATTAGCATAGCACACATCACAATTAGTTTTCGTTATTAATCGATCTATTGCATTCAAATATTCCATAGCCAATTTGGAAATTAATATTTGATCCAGGGGTTTGACATAATTACAATTATTTGGTAATGCTAAACTAATTTTATTGGGGTTTGTTGATGGCTCATGCCTTTTATTTAAATATTGCTCTAAATCTTCTACTAAGGTTTTACAAAACACTGATTTGCAATTCGCACCTCTTGAATTTGGAATACTTATATTGTTAATAATAAAAGTTGAAAATCTATTAATAAATAAATTGCACGAGGACTTATTGTTAGGTTCTTGCATCTGTCTCAATTGGCCAAACTTGTTTTCTAATGGATCCTGGTTTAATCATTTTGTTGGTAGATATTTCAATTGCATTTTATGTAGCAGAATAAAATTCAATTTTATAAATACCTCGATTGTTTTAAAAAAAAATTGTAGTACAGATGGCTGCTTAATTAATTTATTTTGCCTATTTAAAAATTGCATACTTTTTAAAATATCTTTGGCCTCATACAATAAACGGAAATTTGTGGATTCAATATCACCTTCTTGTAATTTTGTGTCGGTATTAAAACTGTCAAATAAATTGTTTAAAAAATTACATAGCAATGCTGTGCACATGGAATCTGCAGTAAATTTCTTCATATTAGAAGTTGTTAATTTTACCTCAATCATAATTTGCATGACCCCGCTTACTGTCTTAGTAAAAACTTGCACTGCATCTTTGGAATCGATACTGGTTCAACGTGTCTTGCAGTAAGTTTTGGCATTACACTGACTGCTCTGCTCTTGCTGAATCAATAAAATATGCAGTTTTATCCTCCAGTAAATAGCTTTGTCCTTTATTCCTCTTGCCAGAATTAAATAAATATTTTGCAATTTCTTCCTACTATGTGTTTCAATTGTAATGCTTTATTTTTGTTTCTTATTTCGAATTTTTACAGCCATTGATTTTGAATGAGTTTCATGTTGTATTTTATCCGTATCTTCGCCTTCTAGTTCTATCTCAAATTCGCTCTCTACTTCTACCCCAAATTCGGTCTCTACTTCTACCCCAAATTCTTCGCTCTCTACTTCTACCTCAACTACTTTCACTTTAATTATGTTCTCTGTCAAGTTTGGGAAATCATATTTACAGAAATGGTTTTTTTCCTGTAAGTACATACCCCCTTTCTATTCCGTATATACAAATCATCGAGATTTTTCAACGAAAGATTATGTGTAGCATCTTTCCATTGCTGGAAGATTGGAGAATCGACCGGTGGAAATTTCCTCATCGGAATTTTGTCAAAATGTTTTGTTCTGCATCCATGGACGCAATAGTGGTAATCCATCCTAATGGAAAGCGTTAATTAATTAACATGAATAATTGAAAGAATATTACCTACTTGCTTGCTAATATATAAAATATTAAACAAATTCTAACTTCAATTCAACAATTTGAAAATGAAATTCAGTAAAGAAATATCAATAAAAAACAAAATATATGTAAAAAAAACATACAACTATAAAAGTTTTTTTATTCGAATTATATTACAGATATCTACATTATCGTTCAAATTAGATCTTCTTCTCTCCAACCATGGGCTATGAACGTTCTACCAACTGTCTGAATCCAACCGTTAGCGCTAGTGACACCCTGGTTTGATGCTAACTTCATGGTGACGCACTGATTTGCACGAACTTCATGATGACGCGCTCGAAAACTAACAGATGATTGCAAGAGATCCTCTTCGTCGAAGATGTGCTTCACGTAATCGTCGGCGAATTGCCCGGTGTTGATGGGGTAGGTGCGTCGTCGTCTAAGGTGTTTGTGCAAACTAGCTTTAGTAATTTGCAACTCGTGTTGTTTTAGATGTTCCTTCTGGTGTTGGTGCTGTCTCTTGAATGTTAATAATTGAGTCAAGATGATGGCCCCCCGAACGCACACCCAATGGGTAGTTCCAAGGGGGGTTGAGCCAGCAAATTGAAAGAATGACATGATGGTAAGGACGACCCACCCGATGAGCAGTTCCAAGGCCCCTGGTGGCTCAGTTCGCCTCTATCGTTCAAAAAATGAGCAGATGGTGGTGTTGTTGTATCTGTTATGTATATGTTTGCATTTCCCTGAAGAGGAGGAGGACTCCATGAACACCCACCCGATGAGCAGTTCCAAGGCCCCGGGTGGCTCTGTTCCCCTGCCCCAGCTGCTACTGATGATAATGATGTCTCTTAGATGATGTTTACCTGAAGCTGCAAACATGAAGAACAGCCCCTATCCCTATTTACACCTCGTAATAGTAAAAGACTGAATTGTTTTAAATGATGATGCATTCTTGGTGGTAGGCAACATTTTTTTCTTAAATAATTCAAATATTTAATAATTAATTATTAATATTTTAATACAAAATTAAACATTCATGCATGTGCATATAATTATTAGTAATTTTGGTAGGTGGGGAGATCGTTAGGGCTGTATTTTGATGATGCAGTATCGGTGGTAGGCAGCTTCCATTTCTTACATAATTCAAATAATTATATGCACATGCATGCATGTGTATGTATGTAAGTAATAATTAATGTTTGTAATATTGTAGTGCATAACCAATTTAAGTGTTGCTGGTCCTTCTGGTGCTGCTGCTGATGATGGTGTTGTCTCTTGGATATATATCAATTGAGGGATGGTGATGTACACATAATAAAAGACATAATCTATTGTTTTGACTGTGCATCATTTTTGTATTTAAGTAATTAATTAATGTTTGTAATATTGTAGTACATAACCAATTTAAGTGTTGCTGCTCCTTCTGGTGCTGCTGCTGATGATGGTGTTGTCTCTTGGATATATATCAATTGAGTGATGGTGATGTACACATAATAATAGACATAATCTATTGTTTTGACTGTGCATCATTTTTGTATGTAAGTAATTAATTAATGTATGTAATATTGTAGTGCATAACAAAATAGAGTGTTGTTGGTCCTTCTGCTGATGATGATGGTGTAGTCTCTTGGATGTTAACAATGGTGTGATGATGAGCTCTACACAATGAGCAGTTCCATGCTTTCCGGGTGGCTCAGCTCCCTGAGGAGGATCTGGCCACTGGTGAAGACCTTCCGGTGCTGGTGAACAACCTCTGTCCTCCTCCTCCACATAATAAAAGACATATCCTATTGTTGTTGTCATTTGTGTATCTAAGTAATTAATTAATGTTTGTAATATTGTAGTGCATAACAAGATAGAGTGTTGCCGGTCCTTCTGCTGCTGCTGGTGTAGTCTCTTGGATGTTAACAATGGAGTGATGATCAGCTCCACACAATGAGCAGTTACATGCTCTCCGGGTGGCTCAACTCCCTGAGGAGGCTCTGGCCACTGGTGAAGACATTCCGGTGACGGTGAACAACCCCTGTCCTCCTCCGCATGTACTATAACATAATACACTATAATAAACTTGTACACCTTTCAAACTATACGATTATTATTCTAGCTGAATGTGGTAGACAACATGGGTGCTCTTGAGCAGGAACCGGTACAAATGTATGCTACAACATTGCAAAAGCAGATGGAAACCATATTCAAGGATTGGACGGCAAATGGATTTCTAGATGGATTATACAGTAGGTCAGGGAACAAAAATGACGGGCTCTGTATTTTATTTTTGATTTGATTAATTTGGAATGGAAATTGAGGTTCAGTTTTACATGAAGTATTCCTAGGTATTTGACAAGAGGCGATGGACTTATAGGATAATTATCTAATGTAACACGGGAAGACGAAGAAGATATGCGATGAAATGGATTTTTGTATGGGATGTGTTTATTTTCATAAAGCATATTACGATTGAGAGCAGGAGGTTAATTGTAGAGAGGAAGAGTGTGAAACCAGTGTGGTATCATCCGCATATTGAAAAACATAAAAGTTGTGATTGAAGATATTGGGATCGGGACCATACATGTCATAACACATAATATTATACAACAGAAGGAGACGGAGATGATTTGTAGAACGAATTGCGAATTCCATCTTCGTGGGAACGGGTTTCTAGGATTTTTTAATTATATTGATGAGGTGAGGAGGAAGTTGCAGAAGGAATTAAAATTTATAATTTTAGTTATATTCATTTATTGATTTCTAAAATAATTAAAATAGCTATAAATCCATAATAATACCTACTATATTTTTATAAACAAATGTATTGCAGGGGAGATATTGTATTGTTTCCTACTAACACAACAAATATTTAAACAAAAATAAATTAATAATCAATAATGTAATAATCAAACAGTAATAATGACTTGTGAAAAGTCTTTTTTCATATCGAAAAAATATTATATAAAGTACTGAATACAGCTATCATCCTATTATAATTTATCTGTAAAAATAAAAAATACTAGTTTATCAATACTAGTTTATTGTTAAAACACATCGAAAATATATTATGTGAAAAGATCAGTTAAAAGTATAAGGGATTAAACGTTAGTACTATGTGTTATGAAAAATGGGAACTAACGGTGGAAGAATAGGTAAGAATATAATTTACCTTAATTCGATCCACTGTCATATTGAACCTAGATCGATCTATCTTTTGTATCTGCAGATAATTGAAATAACAATATACTTATATGCATGGAAGAAAACATTATATCTAAAATATATTTAATGAAGTTTAATTTTGAATAATATAGCAGCTGAGGCCTGCCAAGAGTATGGTTTTTATTCTCTAATAGGATATAATTACAATAAAAGGAAATAGGATTTTAGCAAAAATAATTATGTAACTGAAATAAATGTGGAATTGAACGTAATAATAATTTAATTTGTAGATAGTTGAAAATTAAATCATAATTCTATGACAAAAATGTTTTCTTTGCATATAATGTAATGTTTGGTGATGTATGAGACTATTATTATTATTAAATGTAAATATAAAATTAGAAACTAGATAAATGTGAACTACATTCAAATTATAAATAATGAACCATTGCTTTAAATATATTAACATTTTGTGGGTGTGTGTGTGTGTAAAAATATATATATAGAGGTGTGTGTGTGTATAAATGTTTATATACATTTTTCTTTTATTTTCTTTCTTTCATTGATCATATAATCATGTATGTTACAAGTATGGATTAACACCGGCTAACAACACAAACAAACTTATACACCAAATTAATACAATGCCGGATGTTAACGCAATTGTCAACATGATAATAGAGGTGACATCGCTATAACCATAGGTCCTTATCTCTTTCTCCAAATATCGATCAATAGAATATCTAAAGTCCATAAAATAAATAAATATATACATAAATCGAAATATACATACGCAGCTGATTCTCCAATTAACGAAGTTGCGCTTATATATAATCTATAATGAATATTCGGAACAAGTCCTCTTATTTCAGCGGAAAGCCGATTTGGATTATCGACATGTGGATCCCTTTCAGTCAGAAGTCCTTCCATCGTTCCGTTTAGCTTAGCATAATATATTTTGTATCCAGTCAATACACCGGATGGGTCGTCCGGCTTATTCCAAGACAACATAAATGTGGTAGTTTCAATTTGGCGGGCTTCTAAATAGGATATCTGTTCGGGAGCTAGAACATAACATAATTGCACAACTTTATTTAAAATGCTTGAGTACTCACCTTTGGGAATTTGGAAATCCAGTATATCAGCCGATGGACCCCGATATTTTTTATTTTGAACATAAATTTGCGCATAATTTCTTGTTAAAGGAACCAAATCTGTTAACAACAATTTTGTAGTTTTATTGTCCACCTGAATATATCTACGTTCAGTTGAATTTTCGCTCCAGATTATCAGTTCGTAACCGATGAAATAACCACGAACGGAGTTTATTGGCACTGCATTCCATCCGAGTACGACAGATGAAGAATTTACAATTTTAATCACTGTGAAATTGTATGGTGATTGAACTGGTACATCTTCTCCAGAATAGCCTGTTACTTCCAGAGGAGAAACATTAGCTTTGCCTACATCGTTTAATGCAAGTATTTTGAATTTGTACCGGCGAAAAGATGGTTGATGATCAATTAGCACTTTGTTCTGTTTCCAATTACGAATCTCATATAAAGATCTATATTCAAAACCCGGTGCATCTCTTTTCCAATATATTCTATATCTGAATCCTGGCGCGTTGTGATCAATTTCCGGCATCGGAATCCAATAAATAACTAAATTGTCCGGGCGATTGCCTTGGCCACGTACGCCATCCGGATTTCTGTATGGTACATTTGGTTTGGTCATGCATGTTTGGTAATTTTGAGACGGTGGTGAAGCGCCAACCTTATTCCAAGCAATAACTCTAAACGTGTAGTTTGTCCAAGGACTCATAGCAACATTATAGGTAAAATCGTCGGGAGGAATATCGTCATAAATCGTTTCCCAAACATTCGGCATGAAAGTACTAGAGTATTGAATAGTATAGTACGTTATTGTTGCTGCAGTTTCATAGTGTTTCACCTTCCAGTTAAGCAAGGCATAAATGTCATTACACTTGACTCTTAAAATAGGTGCGCTTGGAACATCTTGAACTCTCAAAATAGCATGTGCTCTTGCCTCATCTAGCGGGGTTCTGGCAATGCAAGTGTATTTGGCTGAATCTGAAAGCTGTGTGTTTGTAATAAAAAAATTGGATTGCGATATATATGAATATTTATTATCTTTTGCAATATCAATCTGTTTGTCGTCCTTCTGCCAAATTATTTCCAATGGTAACGATTCATCGTGAACAACATTGCACTTAAATTCAGTGTCTTTTCCGAAAAATACTTCGTTATCTAGGATAGGTCCATTTTCTATATACGTATGCCGTTTGACAACAAGTACCGAAGTCGAATTGTTTATTCCAAACTTATTTACAGCAGAGCATGTGTAATTTCCGGTATCGCTAATTTGCAAGTTTTTAATGTTTAAATCACCACTGTCCATAACATTGTATCTATTACATCTCAATTCCTTGCCATTGTGAACCCATTTGATGCCCAGCTTTAGATCACCGAATGCTTTGCAAGTAATGTTTATGTTTTTCTCATCGACAATTTCGTTAACCTCAAAATCTGTATTGTGTTCTAATACATTTACAAAAATATCTTTATGGCTGTAGCCCAAGAAATTGCTAGCATTACAACCATAATTGCCTGTGTTGATTTTACTAAGCTTTTTAAAAGTAATCACATTTTTTGCAACGTGCTTAGTGGTAAAAAACGGAGCCTGGGATATGGGCTTCCCATTGTATGTCCAGATGATTTCTGGTTCCGGTTCCCCGTGCGCGTAGCACCGCAATTGAGCAGTTTCACCTTCTTGCGAATGAACATTTTGCGGTTCTTCGATAAGCTCAGGTGCAGAGAGAACTTTCAGGCTTATAGTGTGCTCCATATCAATAGCATATCCGTTACTCAAGTGACATGAATACTTTCCCTCATCTGCAAAGTCCAAAAATTTTATCAGTAAAGATTTCCCGTAATTTGTTCTTCTGATACGCGTCGAATATTCCATAAGTTTTCCTTCTTTCTTCCAAACCGTTGTAGGTAATGGTGTACCACCGTAAATGCAAAACAGTTCGACATCTCTTAATCTTTGCGCGAATATCTTTTCGGGACTTGCGTATTGGAAAACCATTTCCGATTTTATTTTCGGTTCGGATGATAACACTTCCAGTCTAACCATTGGGCCAAATTTATAAGTTAACCGAGTGAACGATGACATAACACAGGCGTATCTGAAGTCATCGCTTGTCGAATCTAGTATAGTCAGATTGGAAAACCATAAGTTACCGTCGGGATCGACAGTCATACGTGGATTATTGATGGAGCTAAATTCTCCCGCTTTAAAATGCATTACCCAGTTTGCCTTTACTTTTGGATAGCTGAACGGAGGTACACATGCCAACTTGTATGGTATTCCTTCGGGTGCCGTAATGTTTAGTGGCATGGAGTAGTTAAACTGGTGCAATTCGATTTTGCGTATAAATACAGAATCGGTAGTGGCTATTCCTAATCTATTTTCGGCCGTACATCCATATTGACCTATATCTTCTGTTCGGGGTAACGTTATTATCAGCGTACCAATTCCATGATGTTGTTTAATGCGACCACCATATGCTTCCCAAGCAAATGGCTTTCCATCTTTAATCCATGCATACTTGCAAGCTGGTTCACAAAAAGCTTCGCATTCAAGATAGATTGTTGCGTCATCTCCGTACAGAAGAATTTCCTTGCTGCTGGGTTGTTTAATTATACTAGGTGGCGAAGGAACTGGAATGAGACGCTCATGAACTTACTGTAATTTATTTCATACGTAAAACCTACTTTGATTTGTAGTCACCCTAATGATGAACAACGTAATTAAAATATATGCCAACATTGATAAACTGTAACAAAACTTCTGCAAAATTATTAAAATACAGAAAACATATCCGGATCTGTTACAATAAACATAACAATAACAATAATATTAGCGTACGTACCTTTTGTAAATTTGTAATGTCAAAAGGTCTCCACGTGGATATGAAATTTAAAGGTTAAGTTCCCAGCAAATATTTACACAACACTTGTTACTGACGAACATAACTAGAAGGCAACATCCATTCCCCCTCGATATTTAAGCTACATGTTACATCTTATATGAAAAATATCGTGATTGCTGAATAATTCGATGATTCTAAACAGCACACCAACGACTCCCTATCGCACGATGACAGAAAAGAGAGAGAGAGAGAGAGAGAGCGAGCGAGAGAATGAGAACTCGAATGATACTGTGGAAATCTGTAATTAATTTCGAATATTTGCGCAGTAAGGTCACCAATTGAAATACATTGACCCACATTGTCATTAATGCGCAAAATTTGACAAAACGGGACGGCCGTTTGACTTACCTTCATTACTTGATCTATTCTGGTTTTAAATATTTTTGCTGCCATTTTCGACATAATGCATAGCTCAAATAGAGATGGTAATTTCCCACACAAAAATATTTAAAATGTTTTTATTTACCATTTATCACTAACACATTTGAACTTGCTCATTAAGCAATCTAATTTCCAATAACTAAAGTATATTTATATTGGATATGTATATTTTCTAAATTTTTCGTACGTCAGTTTATGCTATCGATATCTGGTTCGTGATGGTTTCTGGTGTTGGTTTAGGCTTTATTACCTGATTGAATTGTTTGTTGTAGACTTCTGTCTCTTGGAGTTGATTTCTCTTCGTTTCCATTCAATTATGGTTCTTATTGTAGATTTATGAAACGTCATAAATCAACAATAAGAACCATGATTTGAGGCTCGTAAACCTAGCAAAGCATGGAATCTTTTGGGGTGAGAGCTATGATTTAGATGGCGACGAATAATAGTTACAAATAGTTGTGTCATTGTGCGTTACTTGAGCAATCAGTATTCATAATGAAATATCCAATATTGATGAAATCGATGGCCAAAATAATACATGCATACATTATTATTTATTTATTTATATATTAAATAAAATTGAAAATATATATAATTTATTCAACATTAATTCCAAACTAATTCTGGTATAATATTTGAGACACTTCTTCATTTCTTCTGCCACATAGAAAATTGATTTCTCAAAAAGAATTGGTAATTGCCAGCACAGAAATTTAAAATTGTTTTATTTAGTTTTACGTTGGCACATTTGAATTTTATATTTTTAGCCTCCTCATTACGTAATTTAATTTTAAATGATTTTCCAATGAAGTTAATTTTATTAATATCCGAATAATAATAACTATTGATAGGCGATATCCTAAAATAATAATTTTCTAAATGTCAATACATTTTTGTTATTGAGTAAGTTACTTATCACTTGTGTTGCATATTTTAATGCCTGATGTATCCAGTCCCAAATACAAATTGCAGTTCTCCATATTTTGTATTTTGATATATGTAATACCATACATTTCTTGTCTCATAACAATCGATAGAAAATGTCGCATGACAAATTCGTAATACACTCCAAGCTGTGTCCATTGTGGACATGAGCCGATCTTCCATTCCACCAGCATGGTGTATTTTGTTATTTTCATGGAACTAAAAAAAAATTAACAATTTATAGTTACGATTTTATAAATGATTACCTTCCTGGATGATCTCTTTCTAATTTATTAATGAGTGTCACTGATGATGCTAGCCGTTCTAATGTACTATTTGGACAATACATTTCTTTCAAAAAGACAGTTTCTTTCATTTGCATGTAGAATATTCTTAGAGATTTACTATTAACAATATCTATATTCAGATCCCTTGGAAAATATTTCAATCGCAGCTTAAAATGCAAAAGACAATTTGTATTTGAAACTTGATTTTTGATCTAAAAATATTTTTTTTCCTTTATATTTCTAACCACTGATACCATACCATACCTTCTTTGAATGTTTGAGCCAGATCAAGTTACCTTTTGGATCGACAAATTTAAGACCAAAGAACCATTTCTCTTGAAGACCAATTGCGTTCATCACTTTTTCAAATAATTCATTACCTGTCGAATCTCTCCCAATTTCTAAATTCATTTTAATATCATATGAAGTGACTAATACACGCATCTGAAACAAAACAATACCAATCAGATATATACGATACTGTTCTATGCACATAATAAACCTGCACATACAGTGTTTGATTTTGTAGTACAGCGCATTGCAAATAATTTATGATAATTATAGGTGATTTGAATTGATAATGTGAGTTAAGAGATCAATTATTAAAGGATACTTATGTAACAGTTCTGGGTAGCACATGTAATTTTAAATATACTGAGTATCCTAAATGTATTTCATACTAATAAAATAATAAGGTTAGATATAAACTGATAGGTTATTTCCTAGCTATGTATATTACCTTCTTAACAAACAGCGGTTACGTACGAAATATAATTTCAAAATAACTTTGGTATATTATACTCTTATGCGATACAATGATTAAATTAATGAATAGGATGTACACAATTATTTCGAATTAACATTTTTCGTGAGTATTTTTGACCTTTCTTATTGATTCTTAAATTTGTAAGTTACCTTGGTTGCATATAAAATGTTCATATATAGTTTTTATTTATTTCTTCTATGTATAGTTAATTTATATTTTCTCAAATAGAGTTTTTATTGCTCCTCACCCGGCGAATACTATCCCTCTAGAGGCTGAAGGCCCGCTGATTGGACTATCACCCTTTGCTCCCTTGATTCAGGGTGAAGCGACACCTTTGCCCACTCACAGTCGGTGTTACCGCTTTTGGCGATATCCTGACCAGCAGCAATCGTGATACTATGGAGAACCATCACTTTACCCTCGTCCTCCTTCTTGTTCGTCTTCCCCATGTCAGAGCTCCGAACCAAGCCGCGCTCATTTTCATCTACCTCAGACTGCGGAAACTCGGAGGATTACGCTACCTTCGTCGCCTTCTTCTCCTCGGTTTTCCTTGCTACATTACTTTTTCCGCTCAGTGTCTTCCCCGAGACCGCCGCCACGGACGGAGTTCTACAACTCCTTTTCCTAGTCATGATCCCTACCCGCGGCGATCTTTCAAAAAGCTTCTTTAAAATCCGCAATTTTCTTTAAAAACATTCCACCCTCCGGGCCAATGCTTGCCGCTGATGAGGAGTCGCTCATTTGCTAGTCTCACGAAACGGGCCCGGTCACTTAGCGCCGGTTTGAATCCCCACTGGTCTGGCGCCGAATCTGCCCCGCTAATTTAAGCTGCCCGAATTACACCTGGTAGAACTCTCAGCTATGCACCAATGTGGCGCTGGTTCTATACTTCTCTGATGCGCAGCTCGTCGATTCACACCTGTTACAATCCTAGATATGCGCTATACCCGCGCCGCATCAGCACTTCGCTATTGCACACTGCGAACTCCCCGGTTGGTCCCCTGACTAAGCACCAATCTGGCGCAAGTACAAATTTAGCTTCTGCGCACAGCGGCAACTACAGCCGGTTCGTCGCTCTGCTACAGGCGGATTATGGTCGCCAAATATTGCGCACCACACCCATTTCAAAATCGTGGATTGACGCATACGCAGGTTTGCTACTCTACTATCCAAGTTGCGAACCACTAGCGCCAACTTTCCGAACACGTGCATAGGCCAAATACCTATCCTCATTCTGCGCCTATGGACAGGATCTCTAATAAAATAACTCATATATGGAACTTCGTATTGATAAGGCTTCAATAGTATGTAGTATTGTTGGCAGAGCGCTCTTTAAATGTATTAGACTTGGTGCGCGAGCCACATCTGTCGCTTGAATCTCATCCATGGTTTCGGTAATTCTGGTGGTAATCCAACTCCTTGCAGCAAAATAAGACTTTTAATATGCCTGGAAATATGATAAGCAAACATCTTCAGAGGAAACTAATCGGAATGATTAAACAACCAATGCCTGATGCAATTGAACTGGAGAGAAGGTTTCGTACTTTTATTGTAAGCTATTTTATATCATACTTTTCATATATGCATGCTTCAAGATAAAACCTACATAACCTCTTTATGCACATGCTCTCGCGCTTTTTAGGCTTCCATTGATTTGCCACCTGACAAAGCGGAATTCTTGGAAAGATATGGTTATGAGATGAAATGGGATATTATATGTGCTCAGGTAAGTAAACCGCCGTTGACATTACGCACGATAAAAATATACAAGGTAGAACGTATTGGCTCGTTAGTAGATATATCGACAAATAAAGCACGTGCTTTAAGTTACAATACGACAAAAATAATACTAATAATAGTTTGACAAATATGTTTATTAAGAAAGTGGGTATCTCAATATCCTACTTTACTTTCTTTTGTATTTGTTTTAAATAACTTGGCTTTTTATTATATTCTAAACTAAACCTCCATTTAGTGTGTCTACTTTGAATAATATCAAACATACTTGGATTATCTATTGATTTTTTCAAATAATAATTGACTACGATATATATTGTGCATTAATTATATTTATTTTTCATAGGAATTGGTTAAGATCAAGAATCGTCCCATACATTACTTGAATAAATTAAGAATGTACCTAGATCCAAATTCTAGCAGCACTTATATGGTAAGAGTAAAAAAGTAATACATGTTGATATGCTTATTATTAGTTTGGACTGAATATTAAAAAAAACATCCAAGATTATCCATGATCGAAGTACGAACAGGGCCGCAGTAATTAAATCTTGCGCATGGTTCTAAATATAATATTTGCGCCCCTTGCACGCCATTAACGTACCACGCTTGATGCGCATTGGTCTGCCAACCCGCTACATCCCCATTTACTGCGGTGCTGAGTACAAACAGTGATATACAATTAAACCCTGCAAATAAACATATCTCGCGGTCTACACTTGTCAGGAATACACGTACATTTTTGGAATCCCCTAGTCGGATGTGTGCGTGGTAAACGAGTAGCAAAAAAGGAGAATGGAGGTCGGTCAGAGTTAGGAGACTGGACATTCTGGTTGGTTTGCTATCCTTGGATCCAAGTTCTTGACTGTGTCATACAAAAGAGAGTTTACTATTAATTACTGATTATAACAAAGGCTTCGCAATGCATGCCTTCACAAAAAATAAAATATGGAAATGACAATATTGCTATTATTATTATTATTATATAACACAATCAGCATATCTTAATAATCTAATAAATTGCTTACCTATTACAGAAACAAATAATTGATGGTGAAACTGTAAAACAAGTTTTCAGAGAGTTAGAAATATCACTGCGCACTAATCCAAGAGAGTAAGTTTTTGTAAATGTTTTTAACAATATGATTGGCAGAAAACACTTTTATTTTCAGGTGGATGAGGGAATTTTTAGATGACAACAATTTGGGTCTGGATGTGCTCATTGATTATCTAAATTTGCATTTAGGAAAAATGCGACATGAAGAAAATATTCATTCGTCAAATTCAGGGTCAACAAGCAACGCAATGAGTCGAACGTCCTTCAGGTACTTCCGTTCAATTTGGAATGCCGTATACAGTGCAACCATGAAGGGATCTACAAAGCACAACAGTGAAAGAAATATGGAAGAATCGAAGGAAGAGTTTCACGTTTGCCTTATGTGCTTGCGTGCCATAATGAAAAATGCGGTAAGAATAGTACGAATATTATGCAAAATAAAAAGAAAATATATTTTATCAGCACGGTTTTAACATCGTTATACAACATATGGAAGCAATCAATTGTATCTCAATGAGCATAATCCATAGGAATTTAAGTACGAAAGCTCTGGTTTTGGAATTATTGGCAGCCATCTGCTTGATCAAAGTAGGCCACGAGAAAATCATTTACGGATTTGATAAATTCAAGAATGTGTTAAACGAGCGCTACCGTTTCCAAAAACTGATGGAATACTTCATGAATCCGGATCCGCTTCATCCAGAATTTATGGTATCTATTTCAATAAAAATGATTGACAATAAAATAAAACTTCTCATTTAGGTTTCTTGGTTGAAATTTGTAAATAATATCGTTCATACGGCAAATGATATGAATTTTCGGATGCACCTCCAAGAAGAATTTTCTGCACTCAATTTACTTGACTATCTGGAGCACCTGCGGTGCATTGAAAACGAAGATCTTCAAGCTCAAATATCTATATATCTCAATAACGCACTGCTTATAAACACTCTTGTTGAAGAGAATCAATCAATTTCAAAGATGGCTGTTACAGAGAAGGTGTCAAAACTTGAAGAAAAACTGCGTCAAGCGAACGACAAATTACAGATTTTTGAATACGACACTTTTTCCAAAATTTGCTCGGATTTCACTAAAAGACACCTAAATATTGTAGATTTGCAGCCGCTATTTGACGAAATTAGGGACAAACCACATATTCACGAGGATACCAAAATTGTAGATATACAAAAGCAGTTGGAGGAGGCGTTGGCTTTAAAGGAAGAGGCTCTAGAGTTGATGTTGATCGATGACCGCAGTGAAGGCGACGGCGGAGAGTCCGGGAAATTAAACACAGTTGACAAAGTACATCTACCAATTTCACCCCCTCCACCGTCGCCCATCATTATTGGACAACCACCTCCCATTATTATTGGATCACCACCTCCTCCGCCTCCCATAATTATTGGATCACCACCTCCCATAATTATTGGACCACCACCTACTCCGCCTCCCATAATTATTGGACCACCACCTCCTCCACCTCCTCCACCTCCTCCACCTCCTCCACCTCCTCCACCTCCTCCACCTCCTCCACCTCCTCCACCTCCTCCACCTCCTCCACCTCCTCCACCTCCTCCACCTCCTCCACCTCCTCCACCTCCTCCACCTCCTCCACCTCCTCCACCTCCTCCACCTCCTCCACCTCCTCCACCTCCTCCACCTCCTCCACCTCCTCCACCTCCTCCACCCAGACTCTGCTGCACTACATTGTAGAAACGACGGAGAAAAAATTCCCGGAGGTGCTAAACTTCGCCGATGATATGCAGCACATTGATATGGCCAGTCGCGTCTCTATAGATACCATCAAGAAGACGCTGGTCCAGATGGACAGAGACATCATTAACATAGATATAAATATTAGTAACATGGGGGATCCTCAAAACGATGAAGACTTGTTCATAGAAGTGATGAATAGTTTTGCAAAAGTGGCGCGCAATCAGTACGTTATGATAGAGAAGATGTTTAAGAATATGGAGATGCTTTATAGGGACCTTTCTGAGTACTACGTCTTCGACAAGGAGATATATAAATTGGAGGAGTTCTTCACCGATTTGAAGACTTTCAAGGATAACTTTATGGCACGATTATATTAATATATTTTATTCTGAATATAAAATTTATTTTTATTTTTTGACGAATAGATTGCAAAAAAAGACAACGACGTCGAACGAGATCGTGAGGAAAAGATTCTTAGGACAAAGTTGGCGCGCCAGAAGGCTGATTGCGAGAGGAAGAAAAGAGAAACTGAAAAAAAACTCCCTAAGAATCAGAATGGAAATCAGGAAGTCATGGATAGGTTAATTATTAATATTTATCTATTAAATAATATAAATTATTTAGTAATAATGTTCTGTTTTTTCAGTTTATTGGAGACTCTGCAAATTGGATGCGCATTTCGCCGAGAGCATAATAGGATAAGGGCTCCGCAGTTGGCAGGAGGTAATTTTGTTTTTTTTTTACAACTATAAAATTGTTTCTTTAAGATGCTATACTCTTACATTATCAAATAACTAAGCGATATGAATAACATAATTTAATATAAATATATAAATAACATTAATGATGCATTAGTTATAGGATGAGTGGGTAAGAATAAACATTAAATATATTTTAGATATAATGTTTTCTTCCATGCATATAAGTATATTGTTATTTCGATTATCTGCAGATACAAAAGCAAAGATAGATCGATCTAGGTTCAATATGACAGTGGGACGAGAATTAAGGTAAATTATTTTCTTACCTATTCTTCCACCGTTAGTTCCCATTTTTCATAACGCATTGTACTAACGTTTTATCTCTTATACTTTTAACTGATTTTTTCACATAATATATTTTCGATGTGTTTCAGCAATGCTTCACTTGTTGATAAACTAGTATTTTTTATTTTTACAGATAAATTATAATAGGATGAAGCTGTATTCAGTACTTTATTATTTTTTTTATAAATATTTACTTACCTAAGTAAGTCCTGCTCACTAAATTTTAACCACTACAAATAACATCTTCTACATTCACACGCTCCCTGTGGCAGGATACAGACTGTTCCGTCCTAGGCATATCTGCTTTAATAAAAAGTAAATATAACAAAATTAAACCTTATATATATTTTTTTTCTAGGTAAGCTTTACATTTCAATATATAGGACATTTCCAAAAATTGTAAAGTATCAGCGATACCTATCGGTGTGACAATTAAATAACACTTCCGCAAGATGTATTTAATAAATTATACAGAAATTTTTGCTGTTTATCTACCATTGTATTAAGACTTTTAATCTATTTATAATATGATCATATAATATTTGCAAACCGTGTTACTGTCAAATGGCATATAAATATTTAAGAACGTAAATTGCAAATTATTGTGCAAAATCATAACAATTAGTGACTGATCTACAAATCACTTCAATTCTACAACAAAAATTATATGGCCAGACATTCTAAATTACAAATAGATACATAATGAGGCCCGTTAGGCCGGTCCGCAAATATTTGACAGATGCCAATACCAGCTCCTGTCTTGAGAGGAACACCACCGGGATTCGACAGATTTTTTAAAATTATTTCTGTTGTTACGATTAATTGTGCAATATTGTCATAAAATAAAAAATAAAAAATATATTTGAGAAAATATAAATTAACTATACATAGCTGAAATAAATAAAAGCTATATATAATAATAGGGCGACTCATAGCCGAATGGTTAGAGTCGCCCCTCACGATCTTGTGAGTATGGGTTCGATTCCCAGCCAAGCCAGGCCCTTTGGGCCAAAAAAAAATGTTGTGACGGTTGCAATAGCATAGTTAAGAATAGCAGCAGATACACAGAGAAAGAGAATAGTGATCGCTGTGCATCATTATACGAATGACTATTAGCCATACAAACACAACAGCCAAACCAACAAATTGAAATAATTTGTTCAAAAAAAAAATCATCAAAAATGGTAAAACTTCCATTGGGAAAGTTTATCTAAAAAATAAAAATGTCAATCGCCATCAGATTTACTTAATGTTCAACTCGAATAGATTGTAAATAAAAATATGACAAAATATATAAGATATATAATAGAACATTTTATATGCAACCAAGGTAACTAACAAATTTAAAGAATCAAAAAGAAAGGTCAAAAAATAGTCACGGAAAATGTTATTTCCAAATAATTTTATATAATATACGAGTATACCAAATATACCAAAGTTATGTCGAAATTATATTACGTACGTAACCGCTGTTTGTTAAGAAGGTAATATACATAGCTAGGAAATAACGTATCAAATTTATATCTAACCTTATTATTTTATTAGTATGAAATACATTTTAGATACTCAGAATATTTTAAATGTACTACCCAGAACTGTTGCATAGGTATCCTTTAATAATTAGTAGTCTTAACTTACATTATCAATTCAAATCGCCTATAATTATCAGAAATTATTTGCACTGCGCTGTACAACAAAATCAAACACTGTAAGTGCAGGTGTATTATGTGCATAGAACAGTATTGTATATATTTGATTACTATTGTTTTGTTTCAGATGCGCGTATTAGTCACTTCATATGATATTCATATGAATTTAGATGTTGGGAGAGATTCGACAGGTAATGAATTATTTGAAAAAGTGATGAACGCAATTGGTCTTCAAGAGAAATGGTTCTTTGGTCTTAAATTTGTCGATCCAAAAGGTAACTTGATCTGGCTCAAACATTCAAAGAAGGTATGGTATGGTATCAGTGGTTAGAAATATAAAGGAAAAAAAATATTTTTAGATCAAAAATCAAGTTTCAAATACAAATTGTCTTTTGCATTTCAAGCTGCGATTGAAATATTTTCCACGAGATCTAAATAAAGATATAGTTAATAGTAAAACCATAAGAATATTCTACATTCAAATAAAAGAAACTGTCTTTTTGGAAGAAATGTACTGTCCAAATAGTACATTAGAACGACTAGCATCAACAGTGACACTCATTAATAAATTAGAAAGAGATCATCCAGGAAGGTAAGCATTTATAAACTATAAATTGTTAATTTTTTTTAGTTCCATGAAAATAACAAAATACACCATGCTAGCAGAATGGAAGTTAGGCTCATATTTACAATGGACACGGCTTGGTGTGTATTACGAATTTGTCATGCGACATTTTCTATCGATTGTTATGAGACAAGAAATGTATGGTATTACATATATCAAAATACAAAATATGGAGAACTGCAATTTTTATTTGGGACTGGATACATCAGGCATTAAAATATGCAACACAAGTGATAAGTAACTTACTCAATAACAAAAATGTATTGACATTTAGAAAATTATTATTTTAGGATATCACCTATCAATAGTTATTATTATTCGGATATTAATAAAATTAACTTCATTGGAAAATCATTTAAAATTAAATTACGTAATGAGGAGGCTAAAAATATAAAATTCAAATGTGCCAACGTAAAACTAAATAAAACAATTTTAAATTTCTGTGCTGGCAATTACCAATTCTTTTTGAGAAATCAATTTTCTATGTGGCAGAAGAAATGAAGAAGTGTCTCAAATATTATACCAGAATTAGTTTGGAATTAATGTTGAATAAATTATATATATTTTCAATTTTATTTAATATATAAATAATAATGTATGCATGTATTATTTTGGCCATCGATTTCATCAATATTGGATATTTCATTATGAATACTGATTGCTCAAGTAACGCACAATGACACAACTATTTGTAACTATTATTCGTCGCCATCTAAATCATAGCTCTCACCCCAAAAGATTCCATGCTTTGCTAGGTTTACGAGCCTCAAATCATGGTTCTTATTGTTGATTTATGACGTTGTTTCATAAATCTACAATAAGAACCATAATTGAATGGAAACGAAGAGAAATCAACTCCAAGAGACAGAAGTCTACAACAAACAATTCAATCAGGTAATAAAGCCTAAACCAACACCAGAAACCATCACGAACCAGATATCGATAGCATAAACTGACGTACGAAAAATTTAGAAAATATACATATCCAATATAAATATACTTTAGTTATTGGAAATTAGATTGCTTAATGAGCAAGTTCAAATGTGTTAGTGATAAATGGTAAATAAAAACATTTTAAATATTTTTGTGTGGGAAATTACCATCTCTATTTGAGCTATGCATTATGTCGAAAATGGCAGCAAAAATATTTAAAACCAGAATAGATCAAGTAATGAAGGTAAGTCAAACGGCCGTCCCGTTTTGTCAAATTTTGCGCATTAATGACAATGTGGGTCAATGTATTTCAATTGGTGACCTTACTGCGCAAATATTCGAAATTAATTACAGATTTCCACAGTATCATTCGAGTTCTCATTCTCTCGCTCGCTCTCTCTCTCTCTCTCTCTCTTTTTCTGTCATCGTGCGATAGGGAGTCGTTGGTGTGCTGTTTAGAATCATCGAATTATTCAGCAATCACGATATTTTTCATATAAGATGTAACATGTAGCTTAAATATCGAGGGGGAATGGATGTTGCCTTCTAGTTATGTTCGTCAGTAACAAGTGTTGTGTAAATATTTGCTGGGAACTTAACCTTTAAATTTCATATCCACGTGGAGACCTTTTGACATTACAAATTTACAAAAGGTACGTACGCTAATATTATTGTTATTGTTATGTTTATTGTAACAGATCCGGATATGTTTTCTGTATTTTAATAATTTTGCAGAAGTTTTGTTACAGTTTATCAATGTTGGCATATATTTTAATTACGTTGTTCATCATTAGGGTGACTACAAATCAAAGTAGGTTTTACGTATGAAATAAATTACAGTAAGTTCATGAGCGTCTCATTCCAGTTCCTTCGCCACCTAGTATAATTAAACAACCCAGCAGCAAGGAAATTCTTCTGTACGGAGATGACGCAACAATCTATCTTGAATGCGAAGCTTTTTGTGAACCAGCTTGCAAGTATGCATGGATTAAAGATGGAAAGCCATTTGCTTGGGAAGCATATGGTGGTCGCATTAAACAACATCATGGAATTGGTACGCTGATAATAACGTTACCCCGAACAGAAGATATAGGTCAATATGGATGTACGGCCGAAAATAGATTAGGAATAGCCACTACCGATTCTGTATTTATACGCAAAATCGAATTGCACCAGTTTAATTACTCCACGCCACTAAACATTACGGCACCCGAAGGAATACCATACAAGTTGGCATGTGTACCTCCGTTCAGCTATCCAAAAGTAAAGGCAAACTGGGTAATGCATTTTAAAGCGGGAGAATTTAGCTCCATCAATAATCCACGTATAACTGTCGATCCCGACGGTAACTTATGGTTTTCCAATCTGACCATACTAGATTCGACAAGCGATGACTTCAGATACGCCTGTGTTATGTCATCGTTCACTCGGTTGACTTATAAATTTGGCCCAATGGTTAGACTGGAAGTGTTATCATCCGAACCGAAAATAAAATCTGAAATGGTTTTCCAATACGCAAGTCCCGAAAAGATATTCGCGCAAAGATTAAGAGATGTCGAACTGTTTTGCATTTACGGTGGTACACCATTACCTACAACGGTTTGGAAGAAAGAAGGAAAACTTATGGAATATTCGACGCGTATCAGAAGAACAAATTACGGGAAATCTCTACTGATAAAATTTTTGGACTTTGCAGATGAGGGAAAGTATTCATGTCACTTGAGTAACGGATATGCTATTGATATGGAGCACACTATAAGCCTGAAAGTTCTCTCTGCACCTGAGCTTATCGAAGAACCGCAAAATGTTCATTCGCAAGAAGGTGAAACTGCTCAATTGCGGTGCTACGCGCACGGGGAACCGGAACCAGAAATCATTTGGACATACAATGGGAAGCCCATATCCCAGGCTCCGTTTTTAACCACTAAGCACGTTGCAAAAAATGCGATTACTTTTCAAAAACTTAGTAAAATCAACACAGGCAATTATGGTTGTAATGCTAGCAATTTCTTGGGCTACAGCTATAAAGATATTTTTGTGAATGTATTAGAATACATTACCGAGGTGGTCGATGGGAAAAGCATCAACATAACTTGCAAAGCATTCGGTGATCTAAAGCTGGGCATCAGATGGGTTCACAATGGCATTGAATTGAGAAGTAATAGATACAAAGTTTTGGACAGTGGTGATTTAAGCATTAAACATTTGCAAATTAGCGATACCGGAAATTACACATGCTCTGCTGTAAATAAATTTGGAATAAACAATTCAACTTCGGTACTTCTTGTCAAACGGCATACATATATAGAAAATGGACTTATCTTAGATAACGAAGCGTTCTTCGGAAAAGACACTGAATTTAAGTGCAATGTTGTTCACGATGATTCGTTACCATTGAAAATAATTTGGCAGAAGGACGGCAAACAGATTGATATTGAAAAAGATAATAAATATACATATATATCGCAGTCCAATTTTTTTATTACAAACACGCAGCTATCAGATTCAGCGAACTACACTTGCATCGCCAGAACCCCGCTAGATGAGGCAAGAGCACATGCTATTTTGAGAGTTCAAGATGTTCCGAGCGCACCTATTTTAATAGTCAAGTGTAATGACATTTATGCCTTGCTTAACTGGAAGGTGAAACACTATGAAACTGCAGCAACAATAACGTACTATACTATTCAATACTCTAGTACTTTCATGCCGAATGTTTGGGAAACAATTTATGACGATATTCCTCCCGACGATTTTACCTACAATGTTGCTATGAGTCCTTGGACAAACTACACGTTTAGAGTTATTGCTTGGAATAAGGTTGGCGCTTCACCACCGTCTCAAAATTATCAAACATGCATGACCAAACCAAATGTACCATTCAAAAATCCGGATGGCGTGCATGGCGAAGGCACTTGCCCGGACAATTTAGTTATTCACTGGATTCCGATGCCGGAAATTGATCACAACGCGCCAGGATTTAGATATAGAATATATTGGAAAAGAGATGCACCGGGTTTTGAATATAGATCTTTATATGACATTCGTAATTGGAAACAGAACAATGTGCTAATTGATCGTCAACCATCTTTTCGCCGGTACAAATTCAAAATACTCGCATTAAACGATGTAGGAGAAGCTAATATTTCTCCTCTGGAAGTAACCGGCTATTCCGGAGAAGATGTACCAATTCAATCACCATACAATTTCACCGTGATCAAAATTGAAAATTCTTCATGTGTCGTACTCGGATGGAATGCAGTTCCATTAAACTCCGTTCGTGGTTATTTCATAGGTTACAAGCTGATAATCTGGAACGAGAATTCAACTGAACGTAGATATATTCAGGTGGACAATAAAACCACAAAATTGTTGTTGACAGATTTGGTTCCTTTAAAAAGAAATTATGCGCAAATTCATGTTCAAAATAAAAAATATCTGGGTCCATCAGCTGATATATTGGATTTCCAAACTCCCAAAGGTTAGTACTGAAGCATTTTAAATAAAGTTGTGCAATTATGTTATGTTTTAGCTCCCGAACAGATACACTATTTAGAGGCCCGCCAAATTGGAACTACCACCTTCATGTTGTCTTGGAATAAGCCGGACGATCCTTCCGGTGTATTGACTGGTTACAAGATATATTATGCCAAGCTAAACGGAACGATTGAAGGTCTTCTGACTGAAAGGAATCCACATATCGATAATCCAAATCGGCTTACCGCTGAAATAAGAGGACTTGTTCCGAATATTCATTATAGATTATATATAAGTGCAACTTCGTTAATTGGAGAATCAAAGAAGTATGTATTTCGATTTTCTATTTATATATATATATATATATATATATTTATATATTTATTTTATGCTCTTTAGATATTATATTGATCGTTTTTTGGAGAAGGAGATGCAGACCTATGGTTTTAGTGAACTCATCTCTACCATCATGTTGACATTTGCATTAACATTCGGCATTTTAATAATTGTGTGTACAATTGTACTAATAGTGTTTGCCGCTATTAATGCATAAATATTATTAAAGCAGTCATTGATTGTTTATATTTTGAAAGTTGTTCATATTTTTGTAGTTTAAAATTTGTAATTTATCAGTAACATTTTGTATTTAATTTCAATGAGTAATAGTTTAATATTTCACCAAAAAATATATTACATGTAAAAATATAGTTTCCTCATGGAATTTTGTTCAAATTATCAACATTATATATATTTATAAATTAAATTTTATTTATTAAAATCCTACTCCCTCTTATGGTAATTATATTCTATTAAAAAATAATAACCGTGTCAAGCATAGTTCCACTATTGACTAGCCTCAGCTATTATCCTATTCAAAATTGCGGTATATCTAAAAACAAACGCAGAACAAGAGATATTTAATATCGAAATATTTTGGTTCCTAGCCAAGAACCTGATGCGTATCTCCAAATACAGGAGTAACTACAAAGTCCTACATAAGTGTTATCGCAAAGTCAGTGCGAATATGTTAGATATATTTGAATTACGGTCCACACGTATGCTGAAGTACCATGAAAAGGCGCTCCTAGATGCGGCATTGCCAACAGAAGGACTTGCATTACCACCAGAAGTACTGAAACCATGGATGAGACTACACACGATACGAATGCTTTCGTCATTAAGTTTTAAATTTGGTTTTGAAATCATTACATGGCCTCAGAGAGAAAAAGATTTTTGTTCCGAATTCGGAACTATTCGGGCCTTTTCAAATGTTTACATTTGCAAAAAGTTTTATGACAATTTGCCGGTTCTTTGTTCTATTTTATTTCGACGTGGAAAAAAACACGAGCAAGTAAGTGGTATTTTTACAATTATTATAATTACAATTCAATTAATTCACTTGAGTATTAGGATGGTGTATAAATGTTGCGTGTACAGATTTAATTCAAAAAGCGGCCGGGGTAGGTGTTTAGATTATTTCCTCCGCTTAATTCTCCATTGATCGAACAATGGAAAATTGCTACAAAGAATAATTCGTTAAAAAATATGGATAATCTATCAGGCAAAAAATGAGAGTTTGCAATCTTCATTTTACTGAAAAATATCGAAATAAATTTAATTTTTTATTCGTATTGATTGGCCAATGTTGACTGAAAATATGGTTTGGAAGTAGTAGAGATTGAAGACATTGATATTGTTGATGATTGTAAACCAATTGGAGTGGTATTTGATAATATCAATAACAATGAATTTGATCGTAAAACAATTGAAGTGGTGTCTGAAAAAAATAGTACAGATTGCAATATTGTCAATATCAATGACTTTTATTGTAAAACTATTGAAGTGGTGTCTGAAAAAGTCAATATTGTTGCTGATGAATTGAACTCCAACATAGAAGATGTAGGAGAGAAAGTGATTGATAATATTTTTTTTAGTTTTTACTTGAATCAATATTTATAAATGTTCATTTTCAGATTGGATGCATGGATCAAACATTTTTAAACTTGGACCATTTATGAGGAAGGAGTGTGTAGCAATTCTACAGTACCACGACTCCACTCCACTTTATGCAGTTGTATAGTATTATACATAAATTTAAAAAAATGTATTTATATATCTTTTTTTTAATATATATGTCGGAGCGTCAGGATTAGATTCCGATTTAGGCGTGTGGAGAAGTCATTGTTACAAATTTAGGACTAGAGATCCAAGCCCAGCGACCCTTCTGGCAACTCTTTGATCATTCTTCTCTCAATGTCTCTATCTGAATGTCTCTCTGCCGGTCCTTCTGCTGCCTTGTTTCCCTCACACCCATTCCAGAGGAATCCCCTACCTTCTAGAAGATTCCCGAATGTGTGCGTGTCCTCGACACGTGTACTTAATAAACAAATAATGAAGACAATAGTGTTCTTTCTATCCTCGTCCTATTGTCTTGAGCTGCGAGCCAATTGGGTCGCAATTATTATAAAAGAACAGCAAATAAGCAAATATCTGGTGTTTGGACAGATCTAAATATTCACGTGATCCTGATGAAATATCAACGTGACCCAGCGCGAAGACAATGATGTTTGACAACGATGGTATTGTCTCGCGCTGAGGTCCGCAAATAATTTGAAAGTAATTATAATATATGGTTTCAATAGTATTGTCTCTTTGTGTACCAACACATAAGATGTTTGATCAGGTGTGTAAGCGTGCTCCGACATATATTTTATATTTAAATCCATTATATATGTATATAGGCACATGCGTACTGTGTGTGGATATTTTTTTTAACGTTGGTATGCGAATTATTCATATTTTGTTTTATTTATTTTATAGTGGCAGCTACACGATCTGCCTATTGTCGAGCTCATTAATAGTATCAGACGGTACCCTGGTTCGCGCACCTAACCTAACCTAAGAGTTTATTTGACATCCTGACCATATTTCTAACAGAATAACATAACCTGCACTGCATTGAAATAGCTTTCTAATATGGATATAAAATTATGGCTAGCAATTGCACTGCATGTTTTTATTTTTAATTTGAACATTGGTTTTGCAATAAACGGTAAGAGATTTACATATTATTTTAATTACTTGCCGTTCCGTAACCGTATTATGCAATTAAAGATATAAAAAGAAACGTTTTATCTGAGAGTAACTTTAAAATCTTTTTCGACTTACGAAGTTAACTGTGATGAATATGGGGTGGAAATTGTGATTGGTAATAGGGCATCATTTATATTATTTCAATTAAGCTTTCCCGTGGTAATTCAAATTTGGATTGCTTTTGTTTATATTATTATTAAATTATTTGTAATATGTCGCTTCTTCGGCGACACTTCCTTTTATCGAGAGAAATAAACTCGACCCTTTTTTTCTGCTCTCCTCGAGAGCAAACGATACCTTTGGACAGGCACATCTGGACTTTTCTCGCTATCCTCAAGAGCGAGTATCACCGTATCAATACTTCTACTGTCGCCTTTCTGAAGAGAGTACAGCAGTATTCTTTGCCGATTCCATTGTCGCTCTCTCAATAGCGAGTACCGACGTCTTATCGCTTACGCTTTACATTTATTTGCAGATCAAGAATATTCCCAATTTAAATTCTCTAAACCCATCAGAATAAAGCCTAAGATTTATCATCCGCGAATTACAGAACACACGTTAGAGCAGGTAAGAAATTGTTACAAAATGGTTATACAGTTGTCACAGTACCTAAGAAAATTAAATTTACATATCTAAAGTAATGTAATAAATAATAATAATCTTGTAGCAGGACCGACGTCATGCACCTACCATTATCGTCGAATACTATATCGATGCTGTAACAAAGTTAGTTATTGACCTGGAATCAAATCGATATTTGATTCCCAAAGATTATTTCATTATGTATCAACGCAATGGCCATCACGCGGTGGACAAAGCAGCAGATGATGTAATTAGTGAATAAATATAATATTGAATTTGAATTATTTTCACATCTTTTTTTTTAAGAATGATGCATGCCATTACAATGGAACACTCAGGGGTTATAAAAACTCCTGGGCTTCAATTTCTATATGTGATGGTAATGTCCGAGGAGTGGTTTTTGATGGATTCGATATGCATTATATAGAAATTGACGATAATAGCGATGGACATCTACTGTACAAACAATCGGATTTCGTTTCCATGCTAAATCAAACATGGAGCATCGACAAAAATGACAAATATCGCACAAGCAGAGTAATGCCTAAATAAATGCAATTTACAAAAGAAATAATAATAGTAATTTTCTTTTAGCAAAAAAGGTCTAATAAAAAGATATCGAGTGAGCCTTATAATTTCAACAAGGAATCGCGATTTATTGAACTACTTCTCGTAGTTGATAACAGAAAGTTCAAAGATCTGGAGAAAAATATTTTCAAAGTTCAGCAGCATTGTAAAGATATTGCCAATGTTATCAATGGAGTGAGTTCTAATGTCAGTGTTAAGTTAACATCTAATCGTGATTTAATAGTTGTTTTTAGCTTTAAATATTCACGTAGCCCTGGTTGGAATTGTTATATGGAGCGAATATGATGAGATCGTTATATCATCAAGTCCTCACATTACATTAAAATCTTTTCTTGAATATCGGTACACTAAACTGAATAAACTTCATCCTAACGATATTGCCTACCTATTGACGTATGTATATATATATATATATATATAGAAGTATGTATTTACAAGATAACTAATTTCTAGAAATTTCACTTTTGCCGATGGCGTAATTGGGAAAACATTAAAAAAATCTATGTGTACTTACAAATACTCGGGTGGAATTTACACTGATAAAATACAAATTTCAGCACTAACTGCAAAGGCTATTGCTCATGGAATAGGACATAATCTTGGTTCGAATATTTATTATTTTCTAGTTAATTATATTGATAACAAAAAAAAATGCCTTCAGGTATGGACCATGATACAAATTCATGTAATTGCCCAGACAAACATTGTATAATGGCCCAGGGTAAATCAATATCTCATGCAGTACATTGGTCTGCATGCAGTAAGCATAACTTAGCTGTATCTTTCAAACACGGATTGGATTACTGTTTAAAGAATAAGCCTATATCGCTTCTGGGCGATCCACTCTGCGGAAACGGATTTGTTGAACACGGAGAGCAATGTGATTCGGATAAAAACCAGTGTTGTAATTCTACTACTTGCATGCTGCATAAACATGCTAACTGCGCTACTGGAGCATGCTGTAACTTAGAGGTAAGCAGAAAACAACGTGTATATACATGTAATGCATTTTCATTATTTTTTTAATGTTGATAAGACTTGCATGCTTAAAGAGCATGGTACATTATGCCGATCCACCGTTAATGAATGTGACTTGCCTGAGTATTGTACTGGACTGTCCGAATATTGTCCTGATAATATTCACAAAATGGATACCGAATTATGCGAGAATGGGAAGGTAATATTATTTCATTCAATTTCAAAGTTTATACGCTTTACACTGTTTTTTTTTTACCCTTTAGGCGTATTGCTTAAATGGAGTTTGCCGCTCGCACTCCAATCAATGCAAATTTCTTTGGGGCAGTGAGAGTGAATCGAGTAGTCATGAATGCTATAAGCTCAATACTAATGGTAATAGGTATGGACATTGCGGTTACAATAGATTTAATCTATCTTTCGTAAAATGCCAGCAATCGTAAGTTGAATGCCTCAGATAGCGGACTTATTATTCTCAATGGTGACTGTTTTTTCAGGAACGTTCTTTGCGGAGCGCTGCAATGCAACTACCGAGGCATATTTAAACTTGGAATCGCATCCTTGGCTTTTAAAACGCAAAGTTATATGGATGTAAATGGCCATGATATCATATGTCGCTCAGCAATTCTTGATTTTGGTCTGAACAAAGCTGATCCCGGACTAACACCAAACGGTGCAAGTTGCGGAGTTGGAAAAGTATAGACTTTATTAATTATATCAACAAAGTATAGTTAAATTAAATTAATTCGTTTTGTAGATGTGCATAAATCAAATGTGTTTGTCGGTAGATAGTTTACGCAAGGAAATTAAAAATTGTCCTCAGAATTGTAAAGAAAGTGGAGTTTGCAATAATCTTGAATACTGCCACTACAATCTTGAAAAATCTAATGCAAGTGAATATTTAGGATTACCTAACATAACGATATTACTTTCGCTCTCAATTATTTTAAGTATCATCGTCGTATTAATGCTTCTTTACTATTGCTGCAAACGCCATATTTCAATGTTTCACATAAAATTAATCATGACGTAAGTAAATTGTTGATATCATATTCGTATTAGTACTTCTACTATATAAATCTTCTTTTACTTTTTACAGATCGAAGTATCACCAGGATCAAAACACGCTACCGCATACGAGAGAAGCTGATATGTTATTTGAATGTATGGATGAGTTCAATTTAGCGACTTCCAAAATTGAGAAACATGAACTAATGTTACGTTCTACGCCAAATCTCTTAGTGAAAAGCTCCAATTATAATTAAATTACGTGTGACTAATTACATTGCATTCACGTCTTCACCAATTTTATTAAGAGAGTTCATATGCGTCAACTGGTTTCAATAAGAATTATTTACTTTTCATTTTATTTCTAATTTTAGAATATATGTTAATTTATTAGTAATTTGCAGAATATTTGTCCTAGTTTATATGATTTCCATTTTCGGAAATTATTTTCTCTCGAGCTTTCCCCTATAGTCCAACCATTTTCTAAGTTCAAATTATTTGGTATTAATGTTTTATTTTAAGTACTTAAATTTATAATATATCTATAATTAATATTATATTTGTAACTTATTTCTTATCTTTCCTATGTTGAAATTTTCCGTGACTATTTTTTTGACCTCTCTTATTGATTCTTTAAATTTGTAAGTTACCTTGGTTGCATATAAAATGTTCTATTATATATAGCTTTTATTTATTTCTTCTATGTATAGTTAATTTATATTTTCTCAAATATATTTTTTATTATTGAATTATTTTCTTATATGTATTGCCTGCTGCGAATTAATTCTGTATTCTGTTCTGATTAGATACAGCAATCTTAGCATCAGATGAGAATCCGGCTGTAGCATCTGAATATCTGCAGGAACATTTAGATAAATTACAGAAATGGCTGAAAAAGTGGAGAATATCAGTTAACGAACTGAAATCTGTGCATATCACTTTCACGCTAAACAAAGACACCTGCCCAACAGTAAGGATTAATGGCCAAGATCTGCCCAAGTCAACAAAAGTCAAATACTTAGGCATCCATCTCGACAGAAGACTCACCTGGAAAGATCACATTCAGGCTAAAAGAGAGCAATTAGAAATAAAATTTAAAAAATTATACTGGCTTTTAGGGCAAAAATCGGAATTATCAGTGACGAATAAGCTACTGATATACAAGGTTATAATGAAACCAGTATAGACGTATGGTATCCAATTGTGGGGTGCAGCCAGCAAATCGAACATACAAATTATACAAAGATTTCAATCAAAATGTCTAAGAAATATCATCAAAGCCCCGTGGTTCATTTCGAATAGACAAATACACAAAGACCTACATATGGATTTTGTTGAGGATACAATAGTAGAAGATACGAAGTCAGATTGGAATCACATAACAACGTACTTGCTATTAACCTACTTGATAATAGCAAAACAATAAATAGACTTAAGAGCTATAAACCTTTAGATTTAGTATATAGATTTAAGTAATCTGTTAATCTCATAAATATAACAATGGTAAACATCCACCGGGAAAGCTTACCTATTCAATGTCAATCGCGATCTGATTTACTTATTGTTCACCCTGAATAGATTGTAAATAAAATTATACGACACAATAAAAAAAAAAAAATTGTAATTTAGAATGTCTGGCCATATAATTTTTGTTGTAGAATTGAAGTGATTTGTAGATCAGTCACTAATTTTTATCATTTTGCACAATAATTTGCAATTTACGTTCTTAAATATTTATACGCCATTTGACAGTAACACGGTTTGCGAATATTATATGATCATATTAGAAATAAATTAAAAGTCTTAATACAATGGTAGATAAACAGCAAAAATATCTGTATAATTTATTAAATACATCTTGCGGAAGTGTTATTATAAATACTGCATGCATGAATAGAAAATTGTCACACTTATTTAATTGTCACACCGATAGGCATCGCTGATACTTTACAATTTTCGGAAATGTCCTATATATTGAAATGTAAAGCTTACCTATAAAAAAAAATATTTTAGGCGAAGACTGAAAGCTAGACATTTTTTTCTAAATATTTTTTTCAACTGGGGATCATCTTATATAATCTTTATAACACTACGCGGGCACCACGGCAAAATATTTATTATCGTTAGAATTTTATGCATGTGCTACTTTTCACAATCTGTTCTTTTCTAATCAGTCTCTTTGTAGCAGTGGTTGAGTGCGGTTGTACCAAAATTTTCGAATTCGGGTGGTCAGTATACGGTTAAGGTTTAATTTTGTTATATTTACTTATTATTAAAGCAGATCTGCCTAGGACGGAGCATCTGTCACAGTCAGCGTGTGAATGTAGAAGATATTATTTGTAGTGGTTAAAATTTGGTGAGCAGGATTTACTTAGGTAAGTAAATATTTATAAATTTGATATACTGATGACCCTCATTCAGTGGATAAGGTCTGGTAGAAATTTCGCAATTTAAAAATAATTAATACATTAAACATTATTAATAGGATACAAAAAAAATGTAGCTTGATACTGCATCTAAGATTGCACTGAAGGATATACCGTAAGGATATTACGTAAATATAAACGTATATGATGTTAGTGAGCGAGAAAGAAAGCTAGCGCCCACGTGCAACTACATATTTAAACGAGTCCTGGGGCATGTGGATGTAAGATAGGTGCAGAGTTAAGAAAAATAAAAATAAATCTCCATAAAACGAATCCGCACTCGCCGGTATATTATTGCAAATGACACTCTCCTTCTGTAAGAATAGTTATTTAGTAATAAATATATAACTAGATGCGCACTATTAGGATAACAATTAGTTTATTACTAATAAAAAAAACAAATATTTGTTGGTTACGTTTACATCCATTAAAATTAATTACGTTCTCAACAGCCTACGCTTATTTGAGTAAATTACATTGTGGATACTACTGCGGGCTGTGCGGTCATAACATAATTCAATCATTCTGGCTTAACATTAACGATTTATGAAGTATAGGAAGTTCTTCGAAAAGTTTAATTATGTTAAGGATTAAAACTTCATTAAATTAATTAAAACTCGACTTATAGCCAACCCTATTTAAATATTATTGGGACGATCGTTTGTACTTGAAATTTAGTTAGTAATAACTCTTAGACTGATAACGTCTGTGTTTGCTTCTCAAAGAAAACGATAAATAAATATTAGAAACATGTATGCATATGTGTAAGCAAACACACATTTGATTAAATATAACTTATGAATTGGGAATTTATGGAGTGCGCAAAGCGAGGTTCAGAACCAGAGTTTGCGCATGGTGCGCGATTAGTGAGAAGATAGGAAAAGAAGCCGAAGGAAGAACCAAGTTGGTGCAGTGCGCAACACGATAGAAGAGTAGCAAACACGGAGGATTTTCGTGGCGCAGGTCATTGACCGGTAAACCCCCGCGCCATAGAAAAGCACGTGGAGATAATGAGTGTGTCATCGACCGACGATAGCAGACAGCAGAGAGAAGGAAGGTTATGTCGTGTCCCGGGGATGGAATTTGGGACGGTGGAATATTTTGTTGGTTGTTGTCAATTGTGGAGTTCCAGTTGGGTTTTTTATGGTAAATACTAGATTGAAAGTCGGTGTTTCGAATAATAAGTATATTTAACACTAAATCTAGCTTCCGGTTGCTGTAGCTGGTATGAACTTAAAGTAACATACACTAATCAATAGAACTCTTACTGGTATTTCTACTGGTACCCTTACTAGAACTGGAACTGAACTGGAACTGGTTCTTAAATACTAAAAACATAACTTATATATAAGAATGAGATGAGTGGGGTGTATGGTGCGGGTGTTTTGCGTTCAATTCGCAACACCCGCACCTGCATTTCACACCCGAACGGAATTCCTTTCTTATCAGCATCCGGTGAGATTGGTCCAGCGTGCGTCGGTCAACGGCGCGCCGGCCGGCAGCAACAGCAAAAGCGCGTCTTGCGATTCTTTCAGTTAGGTTAGGCCAAAAACCGGCGACCAATTCGGTGCCGCCGTTCGTTTTATGCCCATATATGGTTACGCGCGTGCAGTGACCGTCGGAAGGCGGGGGTATGCCGACGCGGACGGGTCCATGTCGAGCGAAATTGGGGGAGCCGTCGCGCGGCAACACCCGCGATTTTCGATTTTCCCCGAATTTTGACGTTTCCCTGACGCACCGCCACACCCGGAAAAGTCATCGCATCCGTACGCAACATTTGCATACAGGAAAACTAACCGAAAACCCATTTTCCACCTTTCCACCGACTACCGGACCCACCCGAAACATTCCACGCCGACCGGCACTTCCTCGAACAGTCGACCCGGCTTCTTCCATTCGTTTGTTGATCGCTCTTGTTCTGTGAGGTGTCCAACTTTCCCCGAACGGTAAGCAGCCAATTTTTTATTTTTTTCTCATAAATTCCTCATATCCTATACAAGAAAACGCACATTTCCAGCACAGAAATCGAACATTGAGTAGAATAATTCAATTGGAATTTTCTGGGAAAAAACAGGTGTTGCCTGCCGTCTCGTGATATATGCCGACACATCGAACAGGTAGTTAACTGCATCTTCTCCACGTTCGTCGTGGATCTCCCCGGGCCTAAAAATAATGATAGATTATGGTGATGCGATGCGTATTCTTACCAAATTTTGAAACAAGTTTTACTATTATTAAAACATTATAAAATCTTCAAAAATATATATATATATATATGAATCATAATGAATCATCAACAACGGGCATGAGGATGAATTGTTACTACAAGAAATCATTAACAACGATATGGACAGGTTTCAGAAATGGTGTGATGTGAATTTTTTGAGAATATATAAAACTAAAACACACTTCACTATAATTAAATAGAAAAATGCAAAAAAATAATAATATCAACATAAAAATAATTTATACATTATAATATACATATAAATAATAAATTTATACATTATAATATACATATAAATTTATAATATTCACACTATTTATTATGTCCAATATTATGATATCACATTTCTTCTTCACATCTGAACATTGTTTAGCTTGTATACCACTCAATTTCAATTAATTTTCATATGAAGTTTTGACCATTTTACCCATAAATACAAATTTCAAATCGAGGTCTCAGTAGTTCAATACAAGTGTGATATGAGTCTTCGGGAGGATATTCTAAAATATAATACAAAATGTATATCACATTATAATGTTTTACATTTATATACCAGGCATTAATAAGTATTGTATAATTAATCCTTCAACTCCATATTACTATATTTATATAAGAAACATCTTTTAATTAAATTAAAATATGTGTAGTATCTACTGCCATTGGTTAAATCTTGAATAATATGCAAAAATATATCGAGGTCAAAATACTCTGATTCATCAATAGCGAGAAAAGCCCCCACAAGTGTAAGCAAAATATTTTCAAAATTAATTAATTTAACCGTTGTTAATTCTCAACGCAACGGTTTAATCGTTCTCGTTTCTTTTTATTTTTTTAATTTTCGCGTTTCTTGCTGAATAGTTGAATAGTTGGGATCGCATGGGCGTGGTTGTCGCCGCCGTTGTTTCGGTTTTAGGCTTCTTGTTTCAATTTTGATGTTTCGCTAATATTGCATTAATCAGTTTACGCATGATTTTATTTTTATAAATTTGAATTTAAAACGGTGATTTCTTAATTACGATGAATTAATTGATAGTAGCAGTTGTAATATGGTATACTGACCAGAGTTTTTATTTTGCAGTACTAATTCAATATGTGTGTCGAAGAAGTTGCCGCATTGGTGCTTGACAATGGATCCGGTATGTGCAAGGCCGGTTTCGCCGGTGATGACGCACCCCGTGCTGTCTTCCCGTCGATCGTGGGTCGCCCAAGGCATCAAGGTGTCATGGTAGGCATGGGCCAGAAGAACTTTTACGTAGGAGACGAGGCCCAAAGCAAGAGGGGTATCCTCACCCTGAAGTACCCAATCGAGCACGGCATCGTGACCAATTGGGACGATATGGAGAAGATCTGGCATCACACCTTCTACAATGAATTGCGTGTTGCCCCAGAGGAGCAGCCCGTCCTCCTGACCGAGGCCCCATTAAACCCGAAGGCCAATCGTGAGAAGATGACCCAGATCATGTTGGAAACCTTCAACACTCCCGCCATGTACGTCGCCATACAGGCCGTGCTCTCGCTGTACGCCTCCGGTCGTACCACAGGTATAGTCCTCGATTCCGGAGATGGTGTTTCTCATACCGTCCCAATCTATGAAGGTTATGCCCTTCCTCATGCCATCCTTCGTCTGGACTTGGCCGGTCGCGACCTGACCGTCTACCTCATGAAGATCCTCACCGAGCGCGGTTACTCCTTCACCACCACCGCTGAGCGTGAAATCGTTCGCGACATCAAGGAGAAACTCTGCTACGTCGCCCTCGACTTCGAACAAGAGATGGCAACCGCCGCCAACTCCAGCTCCCTCGAGAAGAGCTACGAACTTCCCGACGGACAGGTCATCACCATCGGCAACGAACGTTTCCGCTGCCCCGAGGCCCTCTTCCAGCCATCATTTTTGGGTATGGAAGCATGCGGCATCCACGAGACCACCTACAATTCTATCATGAAGTGCGACGTCGATATCCGCAACGATCTGTACGCCAATACCGTCCTCTCCGGAGGCACCACTATGTACCCGGGCATCGCTGACCGCATGCAGAAGGAGATCACCGCCTTGGCCCCATCCACCATGAAGATCAAGATCATCGCTGCACCAGAGAGGAAATACTCCGTCTGGATTGGTGGTTCCATCCTGGCCTCCCTCACCACTTTCCAACAGATGTGGATCTCCAAGCAGGAATACGAGGAGTCCGGCCCATCCATCGTCCACAGGAAGTGCTTCTAAGTTGTTTCCATTTCATCTTCAACAACAGGAGATGAGGACCTATGGTTATAGCGATGTCATCTCTATTATCATGTTGACAATTGCGTTAACATCCGGCATTCTATTAATTTGGTGTATAAATTTATTTGTGTTGTTGGCCGGTGTTAATGCATATATAAACATTTACACACACACACAAAATGTTAATATATTTAAAGCAATGGTTCATTATTTATAATTTGAATATAGTTCACATGTTTCTAGTTTCTAATTTTATATTTACATTTAATAATAATATAATAATAATAGTCCATACATCACCAAACATTACATTACATGCAAAAATACATTTTCGTCATAGAATTTTGTTTAAATTTTCAACTATCTACAAATTAAATTATTATTACGTTCAATTCCACATTTATTTTAGTTTCATAATTATTTTTGCTAAGATCCTATTTCCTTTTATTGTAATTATATCCTATTCGAGAATAAAAGCCATGTCACGCAAAGTTTCACTCTTGGCAGGCCTCAGCTGCTATACTATTCAAAATTGCGGTATATCTAAACAAAACAAAAAAAACGCAGAACAACAGATATTTAACATTGAAATATTTTGGTTCTTAGCCAATTTTTTCATATTTGATATTATTTAACCTGATGCGTATCTCCGAACAGGTTTACCCTGTAGTTTTGTCGATTTGAATTTCTTGTTGATTTTATTGTAAAGGTTAATGTTCAAAATATTCAAAAATAAATTGGAATGCTTACATATGTATTTTATGTCTGAAAGGTGATGAGTGTCAATTTCAATAAATATAGAAATAATTATGTAACTATTTTTAGAAATTTTGAATGAATTATTAAATATAATCTCGCAATCAATTGTGAAAAAACATAATAATTATACAATAATTTTACCTTTGCCCAAATTGTCACAACAAAGAATGAGAACGATTATCGACTTTGTGGGGATAATGAAAATTTCTCCTTTTATATCTATTCGTAAAATATTTCCCCATCTTGGGCGAAAATTCGTGATTGATAATTTTCTATATAATGAAAATAAATATGAATGATAACAATTTAAATGGGAAAAAAATTTCATGATACGTACTATTGATTATAAATAATTTCCCAGTATTAACTAGTTTTTACTAAATATTTAAAAGTCAATATACTCAATATTATTGTTCATAACTATTATTTAATAATAGTAATTAGCGTGAAATTCAAACAACGTTAAACCCTGATCTATTCCAGACTTTCTGGACCTATAAATGAATAGTGAATCCTACATAATATATTGCAAATCCCACGAGTGATTATGGGTTCTTTTTTTAATTCAGGTATCATAATGAAAGTGATAAAAAATTTCTTTTAGTATGTTTTCCTCAGACAATATTTCAACAAAAATTGCTTTATTAAATTTGCACAACAAATGACAAAAATTCCAAGAAAACAATAAAATTATATGAAAATATTAACACTATTAGAAGAAAATAAAAAGTAAGACAGAGTTTCTTTATAAAAACAGATATAAAAATAAATACGTTATACAACTGGAACCGTAAAGTTCGAAAAACAAAAAATATTTGATGCGCGCCTCGAAAAATCAAACAAGTCAAGTTCAATCGCTATCCTATCAAAATACAGTAAGGGTGCATAGGATAGTATTTTTGTACAAATTTAAACACATATGTAAATAACATTTAAAAAATATATAAATTTATTACATTTTAAAAACCTTGATGATGTTAGATACTTTGCAATTGCAGACAGGGCAACGTTTGGTAGATTTCCACGACTTCATGGAGCATTTGTAGCAACTGCACATATGGCCAGTACCACCGTGAAGGAATATGCTATTCTGAGGCATGGCATTGCACATTATACACAAATCTGATACAATTTTGGTCTTATCAGAGTTGCTTTTAATACTATGCGACGGGGATATCATGTGGTTGACAGAACGGACCTTCTCTTCATTTGTTGAACTGGCATTTACCATCACAATACTGTGATGAACTTCTGCGCTTAAGGTTCTTATGTGGTCGTGGTGGGAACATCTTCTTTCGTATCTGCAATTAAACTGTCATGAATTATATTTAATGTAATTATTACTTGGAATAAAATAATGTTGGGATAGCATTAATTATTGCTTATTTTACACATGAGGTGACATTATTGATATTTTGTTTCTTAAGATCATAATCTATATTTTAATCGGTTTTCGGGATTTTAAATATTTATGTTTACTGTTCTCGTAAATCATTATCCTAAATCGTTCTAGATTTTAAACAATAGTATTCTTTAGCCATTTTCAAACATGGCTACCTTAGCCCTATATTGTTAACCATATATGCCGGTTTATGTTAGTATTATTTATGCAATTCCATTGATAGCTTTTAGTCACAGTAGATAACTAGGATTGCAATCATGTCAAATCATATTATATCATTACAATTTATTTGGTATATAATGAGGAAATTGGTGTACTTGAACTAGTTTAGCAAAAGTAATATACAATTTAATGTATTCACCTGAAAACATTTTTGGCAATATTTGAATGGACGATTTTGGTTTTTACTACTGCATCGAAAACATTTTGCGAAGCCAGACGAGGTCTTGCATATCCACTTCTCCGTCTACAATACTTATTTCTTCAGACACTATTTCTATTGTCTCACAGTAAGTCATCTATATTAATAATATTGCTGTGATTAGTTCTATTACTATCACTAACATTACTTATATCTTCAGAATCGAGGATATTTTATTAATTTTTATTAAAATTTATAATTTTAGTTATATTCATTTATTGATTTCCAAAATAATTAAAATAGCTATAAATCCATAATAAAACCTCCTATATTTATTTATTATAATCAAATGTATTGCGGAGGAGATATTGTAGGTTTCCTACTAACACAACAAATATATTTTTTTTTATTATGTCGTATAATTTTATTTACAATCTATTCAGGGTGAACAATAAGTAAATCAGATCGCGATTGACATTGAATAGGTAAGCTTTCCCGGTGGATGTTTACCATTGTTATATTTATGAGATTAACAAATTACATAAATCTATATACTAAATCTAAAGGTTTATAGCGCTTAAGTCTATTTATTGTATTGCTATTATCAAGTAGGTTAATAGCAAGTACGTTGTTATGTGATTCCAATCTGACTTCGTATCTTCTACTATTGTATCCTCAACAAAATCCATATGGAGGTCTTTGTGTATTTGTCTATTCGAAATGAACCACGGGGCTTTGATGATATTTCTTAGATATTTTGAATGAAATCTTTGTATAATTTGTATGTTCGATTTGCTGGCAGCACCCCACAATTGGATACCATATGTCCATACTGGTTTCATTATCACCTTGTATATCAGTAGCTTATTCGTCACTGATAATTCCGATTTTTGCCCTAAAAGCCACTATAATTTTTTTAACTTTATATCCAATTGCTCTCTTTTAGCCTGAATGTGATCTTTCCAGGTGAGTCTTCTATCGAGATGGATGCCTAAGTATTTGACTTTTGTTGACTTGGACAGATCTTGGCCATTAATCCTTACTGTCGGGCAGGTGTCTTTGTTTAGCGTGAAAGTGATATGCACAGATTTCAGTTCGTTAACTGATATTCTCCACTTTTTCAGCCATTTCTGTAATTTATCTAAATGTTCCTGCAGACATTCAGATGCTACAGCCGGATTCTCATCTGATGCTAAGATTGCTGTATCATCAGCAAATGTTGCTATCGTAGTATTGCTAGTATTAGAAATATCTACATTCTTTGAAACCTATATACTGACATAATTGTTGCATTTACTGCTTTAGTGTAATTCGCTGTCAAATTCGAAGAAACGTTTTTTCAAACTTCAAAAAAGTAGTGTCTTTACATTTTTGCTTATATCTCGAAAAGTATGCGACATATATTAATTATTGAGGTACCAAATGAAAGCTAAATGTCCATTGTTTAAAACCTATATACTGGTATAATTGTAGCATTTACTACTTTCGTGTAAATCGCTGTCAAATTTGAAGAAACGTTTTTTTAAGCTTCAAAAACGCAGTGTCTTTACTTATATCTCGAAAAGTATGAACGATATATTAATTATTATGGTACCAAATTAAAGCTAAATATTCATTCTTTAAAACGTATATACTGGTATAATTGTAGCATTTACTGCTTTCGTGTAATTTGCTGTCAAAATTGAAGAAACGTTTTTTCAAACTTCGAAAAAGTAGTGTCTTTACATTTTTGTTTATATTTCGAAAAGTATGCACGATATATTAATTATTGAGGTTCCAAATTAAAGCTGAATGTTCATTCTTTAAAACGTATATACTGGTATAATTGTAGCACTTACTACTTTCGTGTAAATCGCTGTCCAAGTTGAAGAAACGTTTTTTTAAGCTTCGAAAAAGCAGTGTCTATACTTATATCTCGAAAAGTATGCGACATATATAAATTATTGAGGTACCAAATGAAAGCTAAATGTCCATTGTTTAAAACCTATATACTAGTATAATTGTAGCATTTACTACTTTCGTGTAAATCGCTGTCAAATTTGAAGAAACGTTTTTTTAAGCTTCAAAAACGCAGTGTCTTTACTTATATCTCGAAAAGTATGAACGATATATTAATTATTATGGTACCAAATTAAAGCTAAATATTCATTCTTTAAAACGTATATACTGGTATAATTGTAGCATTTACTATTTTTGTGTAATTCGCTGTCAAATTTGAAAAAACGTTTTTTCAAACTTCGAAAAGTCAGTATCTTTACTTATATCTCGAAAAGTATGCGACATATATTAATTATTGAGGTACCAAATAAAAGCTGAATGTTCATTCTTTAAAACGTATATACTGGTATAATTATAGCATTTACTAATTTCGTGTAAATCGCTGTTCAAGTTGAAGAAACGTTTTTTTAAGCTTCGAAAAAGCAGTGTCTTCACATTTTTGTTTATATTTCGAAAAGTATGCACGATATATTAATTATTGAGGTTCCAAATTAAAGCTGAATGTTCATTCTTTAAAACGTATATACTGGTATAATTGTAGCATTTACTGCTTTTGTGTAATTCGCTGTCAAAGTTAAAGAAACGTTTTTTTAAGCTTCAAAAAGCAGTGTCTTTCCTTATATTTCAAAAAGTATGAACAATATATTAATTATTGAGGTACCAAATTAAAGCTGAATGTTCATTCTTTGAAACGTATATACTAGTATAATTGTAGCATTTACTATTTTTGTGTAATTCGCTGTCAAATTTGAAAAAACGTTTTTTCAAACTTCGAAAAGTCAGTGTCTTTACTTATATCTCGAAAAATATGCGACATATATTAATTATTGAGGTACCAAATAAAAGCTGAATGTTCATTCTTTAAAACGTATATACTGGTATAATTATAGCATTTACTACTTTCGTGTAAATCGCTGTCAAAGTTGAAGAAAGGTTTTTTAAGCTTCGAAAAAGCAGTGTCTTAACATTTTTGTTTATATTTCGAAAAGTATGCACGATATATTAATTATTGAGGTACCACATTAAAGCTGAATGTTCATTCTTTGAAACATATATACTAGTATAATTGTAGCATTTACTAATTACGTGTAAATCGCTGTTCAAGTTGAAGAAACGTTTATTTAAGCTTCGAAAAAGCAGTGTCTTCACATTTTTGTTTATATTTCGAAAAGTATGCACGATATATTAATTATTGAGGTTCCAAATTAAAGCTGAATGTTCATTCTTTAAAACGTATATACTGGTATAATTGTAGCATTTACTGCTTTTGTGTAATTCGCTGTCAAAGTTGAATAAACTTTTTTTTAACCTTCGAAAAAGCAGTGTCTTTACATTTTTGCTTATATCTCGAAAAGTACGCGAAATAAATTAATTGTTGAGCTACCAAATTAAAGCCGAATGTTCATTATTTGAAACGTATATACTGGTATAATTGTAGCAGTTACTGTTTTCGCGTAATTCGCTGTGAAAGTTGAATAAACTTTTTTTTTAGCTTCGAAAAAGCAGTGTCTTTACATTTTTGCTTATATCGCGAAAAGAACGCGAGATATATTAATTATTCAGCTACCAAATTAAATCCGAATGTTCATTCTTTGAAACGTATATACTGGTATAATTGTAGCAGTTACTGTTTTTGCGTAATTCGCTGTCAAAGTTGAATAAACTTTTTTTTAAGCTTCGAAAAAGCAGTGTCTTTACATTTTTGCTTATATCTCGAAAAGTTCGCAAGACAAATTAATTATTCAGCTACCAAATTAAAGCCGAATGTTCATTCTTTGAAACGTATATAATGGTATAATTGTAGCAGTTACTGTTTTTACGTAATTCGCTGTCAAAGTTGAATAAACTTTTTTTTAAGCTTCGAAAAAGCAGTGTCTTTACATTTTTGCTTATATCTCGAAAAGTACGCGAGATAAATTAATTATTCAGCTACCAAATTAAAGCCGAATGTTCATTCTTTGAAACGTATACACTGGAATAATTGTAGCAGTTACTGTTTTTGCGTAATTCGCTGTCAAAGTTGAATAAACTTTTTTTAAGCTTCAAAAAAGCAGCGTCTTTACATTTTTGCTTATATCTCGAAAAGTTCGCGAGATAAATTAATTGTTGAGCTACCAAATTAAAGCCGAATGTTCATTCTTTGAAACGTATATACTGGTATAATTGTAGCAGTTACTGTTTTCGCGTAATTCGCTGTCAAAATTGAATAAACTTTTTTTTTAGCTTCGAAAAAGCAGTGTCGTTACATTTTTGCTTATATCTCGAAAAGAAGTGCGATAAATTAATTATTCAGCTACCAAATTAAAGCCGAATGTTCATTCTTTGAAACGTATATAATGGAATAATTGTAGCAGTTACTGTTTTCGCGTAATTCGCTGTCAAAATTGAATAAACTTTTTTTTAAGCTTCGAAAAAGCAGTGTCTTTACATTTTTGCTTATATCTCGAAAAGTTCGCGAGATGAATTAATTGTTGAGCTACCAAATTAAAGCCGAATGTTCATTCTTTGAAACGTATACACTGGAATAATTGTAGCAGTTACTGTTTTCGCGTAATTCGCTGTCAAAATTGAATAAACTTTTTCTTAAGCTTCGAAAAAGCAGTGTCTTTACATTTTTGCTTATATCTCGAAAAGTACGCGAGATAAATTAATTGTTGAGCTACAAAATTATTATATCTCAAAAAGTATGCGAGATAAATTAATTATTCAGCTACCAAATTAAAGCCGAATGTTCATTCTTGGAAACTTATACACTGGTATAATTGTAGCAGTTACTGTTTTCGCGTAATTCGCTGTCAAAGTTGAATAAACTTTTTTTAAGCTTCGAAAAAGCAGTGTCTTTAAATTTTTGTTTATATTTCGAAAAGTATGCACGATATATTAATTATTGAGGTTCCAAATTAAAGCTGAATGTTCATTCTTTAAAACGTATATACTTGTATAATTGTAGCATTTACTGCCTTCGTGTAAATCGCTGTCAAAGGTGAAGAAACGTTTTTTCAAACTTCGAAAAAGTAGTGTCTTTATATTTTTGTTTATATTTCGAAAAGTATGCACGCTATATTAATTATTGAGGTAGCAACTTAAAGCTGAATGTTCATTCTTTATAACGTATATACTGGTATAATTATAGCATTTACTATTTTTGTGTAATTCGTTGTCAAATTTGAAAAAACGTTTTTTCTAACTTCGAAAAGTCAGTGTCTTTACTTATATCTCGAATAGTATGCGACATATATTAATTATTGAGGCACCAAATAAAAGCTGAATGTTCATTCTTTAAAACGTATATACTGGTATAATTATAGCATTTACTACTTTCGTGTAAATCGCTGTCAAAGGTGAAGAAACGTTTTTTTAAGCTTCAAAAACGCAGTGTCTTTACTTATATCTCGAAAAGTATGAACGATATATTAATTATTATGGTACCAAATTAAAGCTAAATATTCATTCTTTAAAACGTATATACTGGTATAATTGTAGCATTTACTGCTTTCGTGTAATTTGCTGTCAAAATTGAAGAAACATTTTTTCAAACTTCGAAAAAGTAGTGTCTTTACATTTTTGTTTATATTTCGAAAAGTATGCACGATATATTAATTATTGAGGTACCAAATTAAAGCTGAATGTTCATTATTTAATACGTATATACTGGTATAATTGTAGCATTTACTACTTTCGTGTAAATCGCTGTTCAAGTTGAAGAAACGTTTTTTTAAGCTTCGAAAAAGCAGTGTCTTTACATTTTTGTTTATATTTCGAAAAGTATGCACGATATATTAATTATTGAGGTTCCAAATTAAAGCTGAATGTTCATTCTTTAAAACGTATATACTGGTATAATTGTAGCATTTACTGCTTTTGTGTAATTCGCTGTCAAAGTTAAAGAAACGTTTTTTTAAGCTTCAAAAAGCAGTGTCTTTCCTTATATTTCAAAAAGTATGAACGATATATTAATTATTATGGTACCAAATTAAAGCTAAATATTCATTCTTTAAAACGTATATACTGGTATATTTGTAGCATTTACTACTTTTGTGTAATTCGCTGTCAAATTTGAAAAAACGTTTTTTCTAACTTCGAAAAGTCAGTGTCTTTACTTATATCTCGAAAAGTATGAGACATATATTAATTTTTGAGGTACCAAATTAAAGCTGAATGTTCATTCTTTAAAACATATATACTGGTATAATTGTAGGATTTATTACTTTCATATAAATCGCTGTCAAAGTTGAAGAAACGTTTTTTTAAGCTTCGAAAAAGTAGTGTCTTAACATTTTTGTTTATATTTCGAAAAGTATGCACGATATATTAATTATTGAGGTACCAAATTAAAGCTGAATGTTCATTATTTATTTATAATTATTATTTATAATCAATAGTACGTATCATGAAATTTTGTTCCCATTTAATTTGTTATCATTCATATTTATTTTCATTATGTAGAAAATTATCAATCACGAATTTTCGCCCAATATGGGGAAATATTTTACGAGTAGATATAGAAGGAGAAATTTTCATTATCCCCACAAAGTCGATAATCGTTCTCATTCTTTGTTGTGACAATTTGGGCAAAGGTAAAATTATTGTATAATTATCGTGTTTTTTCACAATTGATTGCGAGATTATTTTTAATAATTCATGCAGTACCAAATTAAAGCTTAATATTCATTCTTTAAAAATTATATACTGGTATAATTGTAGCATTTACTACTTTTGTGTAAAAGTTGAAGAAACCTTTTTTTAAAGTTCCAAAAAGCAGTGTCTTTACATTTTTGTTTATATTTTGAAAAGTATGCACGATATAGTAATTATTGAGGTACCAAATTAAAGCTGAATGTTCATTATTTAAAACGTATATACTGGTATAATTGTAGCATTTACTACTTTCGTGTAAATCGCTGTTCAAGTTGAAGAAACGTTTTTTTAAGCTTCGAAAAAGCAATGTCTTTACATTTTTGTTTATATTTCGAAAAGTATGCACGATATATTAATAATTGAGGTGCCAAATTAAAGCTGAATGTTCATTCTTTAAAACGTATATACTGGTATAATTGTAGCATTTACTGCTTTTGTGTAATTCGCTGTCAAAATTAAAGAAACGTTTTTTAAGCTTCAAAAAGCAGTGTCTTTCCTTATATTTCGAAAAGTATGAACGATATATTAATTATTATGGTACCAAATTAAAGCTGAATGTTCATTCTTTAAAACGTATACACTGGTATAATTGTAGCAGTTACTGTTTTCGCGTAATTCGCTGTCAAAGTTGAATAAACTTTTTTTAAGCTTCGAAAAAGCAGCGTCTTTACATTTTTGCTTATATCTCGAAAAGTACGCGAGATAAATTAATTGTTGAGCTACAAAATTATTATATTTCAAAAAGTATGCGAGATAAATTAATTATTCAGCTACCAAATTAAAGCCGAATGTTCATTCTTTGAAACGTATACACTGGTATAATTGTAGCAGTTACTGTTTTCGCGTAATTCGCTGTCAAAGTTGAATAAACTTTTTTTAAGCTTCGAAAAAGCAGCGTCTTTACATTTTTGCTTATATCTCGAAAAATTCGCGAGATAAATTAATTGTTTAGCTACCAAATTAAAGCCGAATGTTCATTCTTTGAAACGTATATACTGGTATAATTGTAGCAGTTACTGTTTTCGCGTAATTCGCTGTCAAATTTGAATAAACCTTTTTTAAGCTTCGAAAAAGCAGCGTCTTTACATTTTTGCTTATATCTCGAAAAGTACGCGAGAAAAATTAATTGTTGAGCTACCAAATTAAAGCCGAATGTTCTTTCTTTGAAACGTATACACTGGAATAATTGTAGCAGTTACTGTTTTCGCGTAATTCGCTGTAAAAATTGAATAAACTTTTTCTTAAGCTTCGAAAAAGCAGTGTCTTTACATTTTTGCTTATATCTCGAAAAGTTCGCTAGACAAATTAATTATTCAGCTACCAAATTAAAGCCGAATGTTCATTCTTTGAAACGTATATACTGGTATAATTGTAGCAGTTACTGTTTTCGCGTAATTCGCTGTCAAAATTGAATATACTTTTTCTTAAGCTTCGAAAAAGCAGTGTCTTTACATTTTTGCTTATATCTCGAAAATTACGCGAGATAAATTAATTGTTGAGCTACAAAATTATTATATCTCAAAAAGTATGCGAGATAAATTGATTATTCAGCTACCAAATTAAAGCCGAATATTCATTCTTTGAAACGTATACACTGGTATAATAGTAGCAGTTACTGTTTTCGTGTAATTCGCTGTCAAAGTTGAATAAACTTTTTTTAAGCTTCGAAAAAGCAGCGTATTTACATTTTTGCTTATATCTCGAAAAGAACGCGAAATAAATTAATTGTTGAGCTACAAAATTATTATATCTCGAAATTATGCGAGATAAATTCATTATTGAGCTACCAAATTTAAGCCGAATGTTCATTCTTTGAAACGTATACACTGGTATTTTTGTTTATATTTCGAAAAGTATGCACGCTATATTAATTATTGAAGTAACAACTTAAAGCTGAATGTTCATTCTTTATAACGTATATACTGGTATAATTATAGCATTTACTATTTTCGTGTAATTCGCTGTCAAATTTGAAAAAACGTTTTTTCAAACTTCGAAAAGTCAGTGTCTTTACTTATTTCTCGAAAAGTATGCAACATATATTAATTATTGAGGCACCAAATTAAAGCTGAATGTTCATTCTTTAAAACGTATATACTTGTATAATTGTAGTATTTACTACTTTCGTGTAAATCGCTGTCAAATTTGAAGAATCGTTTTTTTAAGCTTCGAAAAAGCTGTGTCTTTACATTTTTGTTTATATTTCGAAAAGTATGCACGATATATTAATCATTGTGGTTCCAAATTAAAGCTGAATGTTCATTCTTTGAAACGTATATACTAGTATAATTGTAGCATTTACTATTTTTGTGTAATTCGCTGTCAAATTTGAAAAAACGTTTTTTCAAACTTCGAAAAGTCAGTGTCTTTACTTATATCTCGAAAAGTATGCGACATATATTAATTATTGAGGTACCAAATAAAAGCTGAATGTTCATTCTTTAAAACTTATATACTGGTATAATTATAGCATTTACTACTTTCGTGTAAATCGCTGTCAAATTTGAAGAAACATTTTTTTAATCTTCGAAAAAGCAGTGTCTTTACTTATATCTCGAAAAGTATGCGACATATATTAATTATTGAGGTACCACATTAAAGCCGAATGTTCACTCTTTAAAACGTATGTACTGGTATAATTGTAGCATTTACTACTTTCGTGTAAATCGCTGTCAAAGTTGAAGAAACGTTTTTTTAAGCTTCGAAAAAGCAGTGTCTTAACATTTTTGTTTATATTTCGAAAAGTATGCACGATATATTAATTATTGAGGTACCAAATTAAAGCTGAATGTTCATTCTTTGAAATATATATACTAGTATAATTGTAGCATTTACTACTTTCGTGTAAATCGCTGTCAAATTTGAAGAAACGTTTTTTTAATGTTCGAAAAAGCAGTGTCTTTACATTTTTGTTTATATTTCGAAAAGTATGCACGATATATTAATTATTGAGGTTCCAAATTAAAGCTGAATGTTCATTCTTTGAAACATATATACTAGTATAATTATAGCATTTACTACTTTTGTGTAATTCGCTGTCAAAGTTGAAAAACGTTTTTTCAAACTTCGAAAAGTCAGTGTCTACTTATATCTGGAAAAGTATGCGACATATATTAATTATTGAGGTACCAAATTAAAGCTGAATGTTCATTATTTATAACGTATATACTGGTATAATTGTAGCATTTACTACTTTCGCGTAAATCGCTGTCAAACTTGAAGAAACGTTTTTTTAAGCTTCAAAAAAGCAGTGTCTTAACATTTTTGTTTATATTTCGAAAAGTATGCACGATATATTAATTATTGAAGTACCAAAGTAAAGCTTAATATTCACTCTTTAAAACGTATATACTGGTATAATTGTAGCAGTTACTGTTTTCGCGTAATTCGCTGTCAAATTTGAATAAACTTTTTTTAAGCTTCGAAAAAGCAGTGTTTTTATATTTTTGTTTATATCTCAAAAAGTATACGACATGCATAAATAATTAAGGTACTAAATTAAAGCTGAATGTTCATTCTTAAAAACACATATACTGGTATAATTGTAGCATTTACTACTTTTGTGTAATTCCCTGTCAAAATTGAAAAAACCTTTTTTTAAACTTCGAAAAAGCAGTGTCTTTACATTTTTGCTTATATCTCGAAAAGTTCGCGAGATACATTAATTGCTGAGCTACCAAATTAAAGCCGAATGTTCATTCTTTGAAACGTATACACTGGAATAATTGTAGCAGTTACTGTTTTCGCGTAATTCGCTGTCAAAATTGAATAAACTTTTTCTTAAGCTTCGAAAAAGCAGTGTCTTTATATTATTGCTTATATCTCGAAAAGTTCGCAAGACAAATTAATTATTCAGCTACCAAATTAAAGCCGAATGTTCATTCTTTGAAACGTATATAATGGTATAATTGTAGCAGTTACTGTTTTTGCGTAATTCGCTGTCAAAGTTGAATAAACTTTTTTTTAAGCTTCGAAAAAGCAGTGTCTTTACATTTTTGCTTATATCTCGAAAAGTACGCTAGATAAATTAATTGTTTAGCTACCAAATTAAAGCCGAATGTTCATTCTTTGAAACATATATACTGGTATAATTGTAGCAGTTACTGTTTTTGCGTAATTCGCTGTCAAAGTTGAATAAACTTTTTTTAAGCTTCAAAAAAGCAGCGTCTTTACATTTTTGCTTATATCTCGAAAAGTTCGCGAGATAAATTAATTGTTGAGCTACCAAATTAAAGCCGAATGTTCATTCTTTGAAACGTCTATACTGGTATAATTGTAGCAGTTACTGTTTTCGCGTAATTCGCTGTCAAATTTGAATAAACCTTTTTTAAGCTTCGAAACAGCAGCGTCTTTACATTTTTGCTTATATCTCGAAAAGTATGCGAGAAAAATTAATTGTTGGGCTACAAAATTATTATATCTCGAAAAGTTCGCGAGAAAAATTAATTGTTGAGCTACCAAATTAAAGCCGAATGTTCATTGTTTGAAACCTATATACTGGTATAATTTTAGCAGTTACTGTTTTCGCGTAATTCGCTGTCAAAGTTGAATAAACTTTTTTTTCAGCTTCGAAAAAGCAGTGTCATTACATTTTTGCTTATATCTCGAAAAGAAGTGCGATAAATTAATTATTCAGCTACCAAATTAAAGCCGAATGTTCATTCTTTGAAACGTATATAATGGAATAATTGTAGCAGTTACTGTTTTCGCGTAATTCGCTGTCAAAATTGAATAAACTTTTTTTTAAGCTTCGAAAAAGCAGTGTCTTTACATTTTTGCTTATATCTCGAAAAGTTCGCGAGATAAATTAATTGTTGAGCTACCAAATTAAAGCCGAATGTTCATTCTTTGAAACGTATATACTGGAATAATTGTAGCAGTTACTGTTTTCGCGTAATTCGCTGTCAAAATTGAATATACTTTTTCTTAAGCTTCGAAAAAGCAGTGTCTTTACATTTTTGCTTATATCTCGAAAATTACGCGAGATAAATTAATTGTTGAGCTACAAAATTATTATATCTCAAAAAGTATGCGAGATAAATTGATTATTCAGCTACCAAATTAAAGCCGAATGTTCATTCTTTGAAACGTATACACTGGTATAATTGTAGCAGTTACTGTTTTCGTGTAATTCGCTGTCAAAGTTGAATAAACTTTTTTTAAGCTTCGAAAAAGCAGCGTATTTACATTTTTGCTTATATCTCGAAAAGCACGCGAAATAAATTAATTGTTGAGCTACAAAATTATTATATCTCGAAATTATGCGAGATAAATTCATTATTGAGCTACCAAATTTAAGCCGAATGTTCATTCTTTGAAACGTATATACTGGTATAATTGTAGCAGTTACTGTTTTCGCGTAATTCGCTGTCAAATTTGAATAAACTTTTTTTTAAGCTTCGAAAAAGCAATGTCTTTACATTTTTGCTTACATCTCGAAAATTACACGAGATAAATTAATTGTTTAGCTACCAAATTAAAGCCGAATGTTCATTCTTTGAAACGTATACACTGGTATTTTTGTTTATATTTCGAAAAGTATGCACGCTATATTAATTATTGAGGTAGCAACTTAAAGCTGAATGTTCATTCTTTATAACGTATATACTGGTATAATTGTAACATTTACTATATTCGCGTAAATCGCTGTCAAAATTGAAGAAACGTTTTTTTAAGCTTCAAAAAGCAGTGTCTTTCCTTATATTTCGAAAAGTATGAACGATATATTAATTATTATGGTACCAAATTAAAGCTAAATATTCATTCTTTAAAACGTATATACTGGTATATTTGTAGCGTTTACTAATTTTGTGTAATTCGCTGTCAAATTTGAAAAAACGTTTTTTCTAACTTCGAAAAGTCAGTGTCTTTACTTATATCTCGAAAAGTATGAGACATATATTAATTATTGAGGTACCAAATTAAAGCTGAATGTTCATTCTTTAAAACATATATACTGGTATAATTGTAGGATTTATTACTTTCATATAAATCGCTGTCAAAGTTGAAGAAACGTTTTTTTAAGCTTCGAAAAAGCAGTGTCTTTACATTTTTGTTTATATTTCGAAAAGTATGCACGATATATTAATTATTGAGGTACCAAATTAAAGCTAAATATTCATTATTTAAAACGTATATACTGGTATAATTGTAGCATTTACGGCTTATGTGTAATGCGCTGTCAAAGTTGAAGAAACGTTTTTTTAATCTTCAAAAACCAGTGTCTTTACATTTTTGTTTATATCTCGAAAAGTATACGACATATAAAAATTGTTAAGGTACCAAATTAAAGCTGAATGTACATTCTTTGAAACCTATATACTGATATAATTGTGTAATTGTGTAAACAAAAGCCCCTAATGACCACCTTCGGCATGGCGCTCTTTGGTAGCGAGCCCCATGGAAGAGCATACTCCCTCTGCGTCAATAATCTTTTTAGCTGCCGCCTCGTTTTCGGCCTCTACGACCACGCCATTAACAGCTCCGCGAATATTGATAATGTTGATCCCCTTTAATGCTGGTCCCAACCCGCTTATAACCTTTTTCTTGACCTCCATGGAGGTAAGATTCCCGCATTTAGATTTCAAAAGGACAACCGGTGGAGCCGGCTTTTCCTTCTGGTTTTCCTTGATAATCTTAATTCTGTCACCCAGCTGCGGAGCAGCACCCCCCTAGGCACGGTGTTTTGCTTGGGCTGAGCATTTTGGCACGGCTGTACCGTTTGTTGCCGCGCTTGTACAGTCTTTTTATTGCCCTCCCCTTGTAAAGTGTCGGCATATGACCCTTTTTTTTGGGAACTCTTAACTAACTTCCATTTACCGGAATTGTCTTTACCGCCCTTTGTATTATCGCCGCCAAAGCGGCCTTGGTTTGTCGACAATTCCGCCGTGGTTGATACCGCGTTATCCACCGACTTTCCGGGGGTTTGTGGATGCAAGATCCCCCGGCCGATGCACCTTCTTAGCTCGTCGAGTGCCGAAGTGGCCCTCTCGACCTTTATTAACAGTGCAACTGCACTTGATTCGATAATGCTAATTGAATTGTTGTCAACCCCGCCGGAACCGCGAATCAGATTAACGGCCTCTTTTAATTCGCGAAAGGCCTGGTGGGCCTCGTCCGCCTCCGAGTTGTGACTAGCCAAGTTGTACTTGGCAACACGCCTAGTGCCAGCCGAAGTAACGCGGGGAACCTCTGAAGGAGGTAACTCCGCAGGAGTCAGCGACTGTTCCACTAGGGGAATGACCTCCACCGTAGGGGGTAAATCGTGAGTAGCCTGAGAGGCTTTCTCGCGCATCTTCCCCTTTTTTTCTTCCTTTTTCGCTTTAATGAATTGCTCTTTTGCTCTTGTGAGCCTACCCACTACATTTATTTCTGAATCGTTATCTTGCGATGAAGCGGCATTGTCCACATTTTCGGACTCTTGGTCCAACGTGGGCTCAGCCCCGTCCATCGCTCTTACCTCCTTTGTTGTTGCAGCTCCTCAAAACACGTCCGTCCGCTGGAAATCCAAGCACCGAATGAACTGCGCATGCGCAGTTGGGCCCCCGCTCCCGCGAAGATTCCGACGCCAGCTCATCGAACACGTTCTTCCGCTCCTACTCCTGGATCCTGATGAACTGCGCAGCCTCCTTGAAAACCCCACATCACACTCACTTACACTTCCGCACACTGTAGATCGCTCCTGGTACGTCCGCTCTTGTCGACCGCTCGAACGAGAATGAGTAGATAGGGACAAAGGGAATCTCGTTAATCCATTCATGCGCGTCACTAATTGGATGACTGGGAAGAACCGTACTCCGTAATTCACTTACTACGCATTCCATGTAATCCTCTCGCTATTATTGGACAGAAGAGCAGATAGGTAAGCCTTAAACACCGCCCTTAAACATCGCTTACCGAAAATAATCTCAACAATTCCGTGGTTATTCGTTGCATCTGAAACTTGTATAGAGAAATGTGTTTTCTATTAACGCTTAAAGATATTGAAATCATTAATTAATTAAAAACAGCAAAATTAATTTTAATTTGATGGTATTATATAATTTGACAATACAAGGAAATAAATAAAATTTTGGAGAATGTTTTATTAATATTAACAATATTAATATTATTTGTATGCGCTTAGAACATACCTTTAAAAATGTTGATTAAATATTTATATCCAATATGAATTTTCATATTCACTATAGTGCCTTAGGTTTTTTTTTTAAGTTTTGATCAAATATATTAGTATTATTTTTATATCAAATTTTAATATTTTTAAATTTATTAAGTGATTTTAATATAAATAAAATAATATTATTTAAAGTGGCTGTTATAAGCCACTTTTTATACTTTTCACTGTATGTCCTACCCTTTCGCCATAATCTTAGCCACGATTAAAGATGTTTAATAATCACTTAAAACAATCCACTAATTATTATGGGAAAGTAATTAAATAAGTCAACTATTGATAATCAATTAAGTTGCTATAACACGACGTTAAGACCAAAAATATTATTTAGATTTCTGACTGCGCGCATACGCAAACGAGGAAAACATATTAGAAGCATAATTTCAAACTGAGATAACTGTAAAGTGATAGAATATAAACAAACTAAGACAGGTATTATGGGACTGTTGCAATAAACGTTATTATAATTATTATAAAATGTGTTCAGCCAACTATTTTTGATAACCAGGTAGAAAATATCCGTTTTTTCTTTACGGGAACCTTATTTAAAAGAACTGTCGATTTAAAAAATATAGTTGGCGAAATAAGACATTTTTCAGATGCAATAAAACAATAGGTATCCACAAAATTAAAAATGGGAAATTTCAGGAATACTGATGTTTACAAAGCACAATACTAAAGCTCAAGACTAAATAAAAAAATAAGATTATACATTAAATCATTGTAGTGAACCTCGAAATTAGAATAAATAAAATGGAATCACATTATTAGAATACATATATCATTTTCTAATGCAGTCATTAAATTTGTATTATAAAATTTTATTAAATAAATCAACAATTTGGCTACAGTTATATTTACATCGGTCACTATTTTTTTAAATTGTATTAACTACATATAATGTATGATTTAAATAAAAAGATATTTAAATTGAATTGACAGAATATTTAGAATATTACATATTGTGTGGACATATAATTGATTATAAAAAGAAATTAGGTTTTTCTGAAACTTATTGATAATTTGAGAAAGAAAAAAATATAGAATTCTTTATATAACAAGAAAAAGATCAACTCTTATGAAGTGCTATTGGCCATAGGTTCTCTGCTTTGAATGTATATAATTTTAGAAGAAAAATCAGTAATGAATTTTATCGAGAATTTCTGATATTATTAAATACTGCTTTTGCATTTTATGTAAATATTTTTTTTGTTGTTAAATTTGATAATGTTGCTTATTAATCTCCACCATAAAACCGATCCGTTTAATGTTTATTTTTGTACTAAGCCTACTTAGTTTCTGTGTATTTTTATTACAAGAACGTCTTATTATAAAAACATTTACCTACGAAAAATTTTCTACACATAAGTGTTTATTTCCTTATCGTATCGTATGTCTAGTAATCCTTTAAGCTTAACACTTATATCTGCATTTATATTTTCCATTCTTCGTGAAAATAGGATTCGAACCAGTAGTGTGTACAGATTACAACCATCGTCATAAACACTGATGTGAAATAACATTTTTTTTTTGTTTTTTTTTATTCTTTTCTATTTATTATTTCCCGGAAAGTCGGCGGTTAACAGTGATTTTTTTACTTACTTTTGTTTACTACCATTTATTTTCATTTTTTACCACTTTTTAAAGTTTACGACTATTCTTCTTGGGAAAATATTAAAATTTTGAAATTTAAAACAAAAGAAAACAAATATACTGATTTCAATATTTTTACTAAACATTTAGAGGTATTTGATTTCGAATAGTATTAGAATATTTCATCTTTTAATATTCAACTTGTAATGTATATTTAGATAACATTCATGATTAGTATCGAAACATATATAAATAAAGAAATAAAATGTATTTATCTTATAATAACTGAATAAAAGAATAAAACTGAAAATTCTATTCAAATAAAATTTGAAGAGAATTGATATTGTTAATTTTAGCGTAAACGAAAAAAAATCTTGCTTCATAGTTTAGTTTGAAATGTAACTATTAATTTGAAAAATTATTAATGTTAAAGAATACTTAAATTTGTTTCTAAACAAGTATAATTGGCAATTACATATTAAAATATCATTTTTATATCAATTCTCAAGTTAAATTTATAAATCAATATCAGCTTATTTCAGATAAAACAAAATAATGAACTTTTTATTAACAATTTTTATTGGCCCATTTAGGACCAAAGGTATTTTTATGTATATGTTGAAATTGATTCATTGATAAATTACTGTTTATTAAAACAGGATAGTATCGTCATTTCTCGATCCATTAAAAATATAACGCGATCTAATATCGATCACTTCAATTTGCCTGTTTTATTTCAATATTAATAACAATTTTTTATTTGTTAATGAGAGCCAAACAACAATTTACCATACATTTTATATCCATACTTATAGTAGACTTACAGTAAATTAGATAATATTATATAAAAATAGCTATGATATAACCTTCTTTGTGCAAATTAACTGATATTCATATTGGGAATAATCGAAGAAAATCGTAAGGAGAATTAGAAAATTGTTATAAGTTCCGATAATTGTTCTAGTCAACGTATTTATTTTATTATAATTTAATTTATAAATACGTAATCATTTTTTTTAAATTTATATTATTGTGAAGTTTTTCAAACAGAAAACAAATTAAAATATGAAAATACTGCATAAAACTTTTTTAATTTAAAAATGAGGGAATCGTGGGAACTATTATTATTATTTATAAATTGAAAATAAAGTAAATTGATCAAAATCAAAATAATAATCAAAAATTGACTAAATTGGACAAATCTCCCCACATACATATAACAACTAATATTTTCTTGAAAGGAAACTCAATAATATTTATACTTCTAAAATATAAGTCCGAAATTTAATATAAGTATAATATATTCCTCAATGATATCTTCAATTTGACTTTAATACAATAAGATTGCATGTAGATACTGGAAAATGGTTGGAATGGATGCAGTATAAATCAAGGCCATTGGTTTTTAAAAATATGCTGATTAGAATTTATATTTTAATACATAACTTTTCTTCTTCAAAATTGTATTCTAGTAAAAAAAAAAATATATAAAAATTATAATTATATTTATTGCAACAGATAAAAACTAAAAACATATTTATGAAACAACAATAATAAAAACTAAAAATAATAATATTGTTATTACATTTATATGATATATAAATGGATTAAGATTTTTAGACTGAATAAACTTTTTAATGAAAAGCTACAGAAAATGGAGACAAAATTAAAAAAAGTTAACAACCAAAGATTTAAGAAGGTCCGTAAATATCATAGAAAACGTATTATTTGCAACTTTATACAGTATTATAATGTTGTTAAATCTCAGACGATAGTAATATATTATTCTATATATAAATATGTTGTTTTGTATAGTTATATACATCCAGTAAGGTAAGGTTGCTTATGTCGTACCGGTGCCTAAGTCACTTGCAAAACGTCAATTATCAGTGTGTACTGGAACGATATACACATTTACATAAGCGATTACATTTCGTTAACGATTGCCGCCAAAATATTATTATTTAGTAATCTTATCTCTGTTTGTTATTACTTTCTGCATGTATCCGTAAGTAAGTTTTGTAGTTAATTATTGGTAAAATCGTTGTTTTTTTTAAATATAACTTCTATACCAATTATAGAATCTTATGTATAGAAAGAAATCGCAATAAATTTAATCAGTGTGAGGATAAGATTTTTTAACATGTGACTGCAGAAGTTGCCTTAGTCGTACTCATGCTTGTTTCTTAACCGGTATTTTACAGACCGTTATTATTATGTTAAAACGAATATATAATAAATGAAAAAATGAAGATATGGACGAGGGTGTTATTGGCTTTAATGAAGCACACAAACAATATAAAATCAATAAATCTGCGTTACGACGCCATTTGAATAAGAATGTAACTTTTGAAAGACCCAAGGATCTGACAATAGAAATGGAGAGGAGTTTGTTGGTCACATTCTTAATTTAGAATCATGTTTTTGTTGGGCTTACTGTAGTAGACCTCAGAAAACTTGCTTACCAGTTAGCTAAGGCATTCAACAAACAACGTGTTTATGATTTTTTTTGATAATTATGAATCTATATTAGATAAATACGAGATGCATCAAATAATAGAAAGCAAAGAGAAAATGTAAAGAAAACACTATTTAAAATAAAAAAAGAAAAGCTGCGGTTTACAGTTAAATGACTGAATGAAAATCAGGAGCAAAGCATGATTCAGTGCATGATATGCAAATCTTGGGTTCACGATCTTTGTGCTGGTGTTAATAAGAAGATGAAAAGATATGTATGTGAAGAATGTATTTATGCAAAATGTATGCAAAAAATACCCTATTTATATAAATAAAGGTATATTATTAAATTTATTTGTTTAATAATATACCTTTAATTAATTTAAAAATCGTCAATCATCTGCGTCGCGATGAAACACCTGTAGCTGCTCAAAATTAAGTAATACTTATTTCGACCAAAAAATGAGTGCGGTTTGCACATTCGATAAGAGTAAGTAACCATTTTGTCCCATTAAGTACAAAAAGAAGAAAAAAAAAACACCAATTAAAATCTATATACATTGAAGATCAATCCATCGATCAAACTTCACAAATGTTGTGAATTGCTAAAACATAGTTAATTTCATAACTTTCATACATCACCGTTGTTGAAGCGATTAGGGAAATCTTGTGGTTTGAATCGCTTCAGTCATCGTCGACGTGACTCGAAGTTCATCAGCTCAGCAGCAAGTTGGTTGGGGTGGTCCTCCAGCCGATGTTGGTACTTAATACTATATTTGATTATTTCATCTTTAATTAAAGCTGTGTTGGTGAAATTGTGTATTAGTATTTTCGACTGGAATCTCTGTAGAATGTCAATGCTACTATTACATGCATAACCCCATAGCTGAATACCATAAGTCCAAATCGGTTTTATGATGGTTTAGTAGATTAACAATATATTGTCGACTGAGGTGGATGAATATCTTCTCATTAGCCAGTGCAATTTCTTTACTGTTATTGCAACTGTTTTCTTTTGCTCTTCCATGGGGCTCGCTACCAAAGAGCGCCATGCCGAAGGTGGTCATTAGGGGCTTTTATGACGAGAATTACACAATTATATCAGTATATAGGTTTCAAAGAATGTACATTCAGCTTTAATTTGGTACCTTAACAATTTTTATATGTCGTATACTTTTCGAGATATAAACAAAAATGTAAAGACACTGGTTTTTGAAGATTAAAAAAACGTTTCTTCAACTTTGACAGCGCATTACACATAAGCCGTAAATGCTACAATTATACCAGTATATACGTTTTAAATAATGAATATTTAGCTTTAATTTGGTACCTCAATAATTAATATATCGTGCATACTTTTCGAAATATAAACAAAAATGTAAAGACACTGCTTTTTCGAAGCTTTAAAAAACGTTTCTTCAACTTTGACAGCGATTTATATGAAAGTAATAAATCCTACAATTATACCAGTATATATGTTTTAAAGAATGAACATTCAGCTTTAATTTGGTACCTCAATAATTAATATATGTCTCATACATTTCGAGATATAAGTAAAGACACTGACTTTTCGAAGTTAGAAAAAACGTTTTTTCAAATTTTACAGCGAATTACACAAAAGTAGTAAATGCTACAAATATACCAGTATATACGTTTTAAAGAATGAATATTTAGCTTTAATTTGGTACCATAATAATTAATATATCGTTCATACTTTTCGAAATATAAGGAAGGACACTGCTTTTTGAAGCTTAAAAAAACGTTTCTTCAATTTTGACAGCGATTTACGCGAATATAGTAAATGTTACAATTATACCAGTATATATGTTATAAAGAATGAACATTCAGCTTTAATTTGGTACCTCAATGATTAATATATCGCGCATACTTTTCGAAATATAAACAAAAATGTAAAGACACAGCTTTTTCGAAGCTTAAAAAAACGATTCTTCAAATTTGACAGCGATTTACACGAAAGTAGTAAATACTACAATTATACAAGTATATACGTTTTAAAGAATGAACATTCAGCTTTAATTTGGTGCCTCAATAATTAATATATGTTGCATACTTTTCGAGATATAAGTAAAGACACTGACTTTTCGAAGTTTGAAAAAACGTTTTTTCAAATTTGACAGCGAATTACACGAAAATAGTAAATGCTATAATTATACCAGTATATACGTTATAAAGAATGAACATTCAGCTTTAAGTTGCTACCTCAATAATTAATATAGCGTGCATACTTTTCGAAATATAAACAAAAATACTAGTGTATACGTTTCAAAGAATGAACATTCGGCTTTAATTTGGTAGCTAAACAATTAATTTATCTCGTGTAATTTTCGAGATGTAAGCAAAAATGTAAAGACATTGCTTTTTCGAAGCTTAAAAAAAAGTTTATTCAAATTTGACAGCGAATTACGCGAAAACAGTAACTGCTACAATTATACCAGTATATACGTTTCAAAGAATGAACATTCGGCTTAAATTTGGTAGCTCAATAATGAATTTATCTCGCATAATTTCGAGATATAATAATTTTGTAGCTCAACAATTAATTTATTTCGCGTGCTTTTCGAGATATAAGCAAAAATGTAAATACGCTGCTTTTTCGAAGCTTAAAAAAAGTTTATTCAACTTTGACAGCGAATTACACGAAAACAGTAACTGCTACAATTATACCAGTGTATACGTTTCAAAGAATGAACATTCGGCTTTAATTTGGTAGCTGAATAATCAATTTATCTCGCATACTTTTTGAGATATAATAATTTTGTAGCTCAACAATTAATTTATCTCGCGTAATTTTCGAGATATAAGCAAAAATGTAAAGACACTGCTTTTTCGAAGCTTAAGAAAAAGTATATTCAATTTTGACAGCGAATTACGCGAAAACAGTAACTGCTACAATTATTCCAGTATATACGTTTCAAAGAATGAACATTCGGCTTTAATTTGGTAGCTGAATAATTAATATATCGTGCATACTTTTCGAAATATAAACAAAAATGTAAAGACACTGCTTTTCGAAGCTTAAAAAAACGTTTCTTCAACTTTGACAGCGATTTATATGAAAGTAATAAATCCTACAATTATACCAGTATATATGTTTTAAAGAATGAACATTCAGCTTTAAGTTGCTACCTCAATATTTAATATATCGTGCATACTTTTCGAAATATAAACAAAAATGTAAAGACACTGCTTTTTCGAAACTTGAAGACGAATGACGAAGACGAAGACGTGTTTTAGGACCACTGCTTTATCTTTTATATACGGCAGATATTCCTAATACTAGCAATACTACGATTGCAACATTCGCTGATGATACAGCAATCTTAGCATCAGATGAGAATCCGGCTGTAGCATCTGAATATCTGCAGGAACATTTAGATAAATTACAGAAATGGCTGAAAAAGTGGAGAATATCAGTTAACGAACTGAAATCTGTGCATATCACTTTCTCGCTAAACACAGACACCTGCCCAACAGTAAGGATTAATGGCCAAGATCTGCCCAAGTCAACAAAAGTCAAATACTTAGGCATCCATCTCGATAGAAGACTCACCTGGAAAGATCACATTCAGGCTAAAAGAGAGCATTTGGATATAAAGTTTAAAAAATTATAGTGGCTTTTAGGGCAAAAATCGGAATTATCAGTGACGAATAAGCTACTGATATACAAGGTGATAATGAAACCAGTATGGACATATGGTATCCAATTGTGGGGTGCAGCCAGCAAATCGAACATACAAATTATACAAAGATTTCAATCAAAATGTCTAAGAAATATCATCAAAGCCCCGTGGTTCATTTCGAATAGACAAATACACAAAGACCTCCATATGGATTTTGTTGAGGATACAATAGTAGAAGATACGAAGTCAGATTGGAATCACATAACAACGTACTTGCTATTTACCTACTTGATTATAGCAAAGCAATAAATAAAACTTAAGAGCTATAATCCTTTAGATTTAGTATATAGATTTAAGTAATTTTTTAATCTCATAAATATAACAATGGTAAACATCTACCGGGAAAGCCTACCTATTCAATATCAATCGCGATCTGATTTACTTATTGTTCACCCTGAATAGATTGTAAATAAAATTATACGACATAATAAAAAAAAAAAAATTGTTGTGTTAGTAGGAAACCTACAATATCTCCTCCGCAATACATTTGATTATATAAATATAGGAGGTTTTATTATGGATATATAGCTATTTTAATTATTTTGGAAATCAATATATGAATATAACTAAAATTATAAATTTTAATAAAAATTAATAAAATATCCTCGATTCTGAAGATATAAGTAATGTTAGTGATAGTAATAGATCTAATCATAGCAATATTGTTAATATAGATGACTTTTACTGTGAGACAATAGAAATAGTGTCTGAAGAAATAAGTATTGTAGACGGAGAAGTGGATATGCAAGACCTCGTCTGGCTTCGCAAAATGTCTTCGATGCAGTAGTAAAAACCAAAAAACAAAGAATGAGAACGATTATCGACTTTGTGGGGATAATGAAAATTCTCCTTCTATATCTATTCGTAAAATATTTCCCCATCTTGGGCGAAAATTGATAATTTTCTACATAATGAAAATAAATATGAATGATAACAAATTAAATGGGAAATTTTATGATACGTACTATTGATTATAAATAATTTCCCAGTATTAACTAGTTTTCACTTAATATTTAAAATATATATATAAATATATTCAATATTACTGTTCATAACTATTATTTAATAATATTAATTAGCGTGAAAATCAAACAACGTTAAACCCTGATCTATTCCACACTATCTGGACCTATAAATCATAAATGAATAGTGGATCCTACATAATATATTGTAAATCCCACGAGTGATTATGTTTGTTTTTATTTAATTCGGGTATCATAATGAAAGTGATGAAAAATTTCTTTAAGTATGTTTTCCTCAGACAATATTTCAACAAAAATTGCTTTATTAAATTTGCATAACAAACGAACTAAAGACAAAAAATCCAAGAAAACAATAAAATTATATGAAAGTATTAATACTATTAGATGAAAATAAAAAGTAAGACAGAGTTTCTTTTTAAAACAGACATAAAAATAAATATGTTATACAACTGCAACCGTAATGTATTTGCAACTATAAAATATTTGATGTGCGCCTCGAAACACCTACATTTAGGAATTAAATGAAATATCAGAAAAATAAATATTAGAAACATGAATGTGTGAAAAATAAATATTAGAAACATGTATGTGTGAAAATAGAAATATGTGTATGTAAACACACATTTGATTAAACATAACTTATGCATTGGGAAATTCACGGCGAGAGTTGCAAAGAAACTTCGAGCGGGCATCGTACATTACAATGTGCAATGATTCTCATAAGTCATAGGACACAGTTGTGAGAAACAGGTGTGAAGCGAAGACGCGAGCCCGCGCACTGCGCAAAATGGTGCACGTAACCTGTGGAGTTCTGTTCAGAACCAAAGTTTGCGCAAGGTATGCGATCAGTGAGAACGTAGGAGAAGAAGCCGAAGGACTAACCAAGTTTGCGCATTGCGCAACACGATAGAAGAGCCGCAAAATCGAAGGAATTTCGTGGCGTAGGTCATTGACTGGGTCGTTGACCGGAAAACGCCGGCGCCAAAGAAAAGCATTTCTAACCACCGATACCATAACATACCTTCTTGAAATGTTTAAGCCATATCAAGTTACCTTTCGGATCGAAAAATTTAAGACCAAGGAACCATTTCTCTTGAAGGCCAATTGCGTTAATTACTTTCTCAAATAATTCGAATCTCTCTCAACTTCTAAATTCATATGAATATCATATGAAGTGACTAATACGCGCATCTGACACAAATCAATAGCAATCGGATATATACGATACTGTTCTATGCACATATTACACCTGCACTTAGAGTGTTTGATTTTGTAGTACAGCGCAGTGCAAATAATTTCTGATAATTATAGGCGATTTGAATTGATAATGTAAGTTAAGAGACTAATTATTAAAGGATACCTATGCAACAGTTCTGGGTAGCATATTTAAAATATTCTGAGTATCTAAAATGTATTTCATACTAATAAAATAATAAGGTTAGATATAAATCTGATATGTTACTTCCTAGCTATGTATATTACCTTCTTAACAAACAGCGGTTACGTACGTAATATAATTTCGAAATAACTTTGGTATATTTGGTATACTCTTATATTATACACAATTATTTCGAATTAACATTTTCCGTGACTATTGATTCATCGATTAAATATAATTACGTTCAACAGCCTACGCTTATTTGAATAAATTAAATTGTGTATACTACTGCGGGCTGTGCCCTCATAACATAATTCATTCATTCTGGCTTAACATTAACGATTTATGAAGTATAGGAAGTTCTTCAAAAAGTTTAATTATGTTAAGAATTAAAACTTCATTAAATTAATTAAAACTCGACTTATAGCCAACCTTTAAATATTATTGGGACGATCGTTTGTACTTGAAATTTAGTCAGTAATAACTCTTAGACTGATAACGTTTGTGTTTGTTCTCAAAGAAACCGATAAATAAATATTAGAAACATGTATGTGTGAAAATAGAAATATGTATATGCAAACACACATTTGATTAAACATAACTTATAATTGGGAAATTTACCGCGAGAGCAATGCATGCCTTCTTTGTGAAGGCATGCATTGCGAAGTCTTTGTTTTAATCAGTAATTAATAGTAAGCTTTCTTTTGTATGACACAGTCAAGAATTAGGATCCAAGGATAGCAAACCAACCAACCTCCATTCTCCTCTTTTGCTACTCATTTAGCCCGCACACATCCGACTAGGGGATTCCAAAAATGTACGTGTATTCCTGACAAGTGTAGTGCTGGTTTGATTTTGATATTTTTTAATGGTTAACCTGTATGTTACTGTTTGTACTCAGCACCGCAGTAAATGGGGATGTTGCGGGTTGGCAGACCAATGTGCATCAAGCGTGGTACGCTAATGGCGTGCAAGGGGCGGAAATAAGATATTTAGAACCATGCTCATGATTTACTGCGGCCTTGTTCGTACTTCGATCATGGATAATCCTGTATGTTTTTTTTTTAATATTGTGTCCAAACTAATAATAAGCATATCAACATTTATTAATCACTATACATAGAGGTTGTACTTATTCACACTTCTTTTAAGTGTATTTAGTTTAGCCATACACAAAGGCACATATTTATATTATCACACCATCCTAAGTATAATTCTCATGATAAAAAAGGTACCACAATTAATTTAACTATTTATTTTGTAGCGAGTGATTTCCACTCGCACATGTTGATTACGTACGACTCAAGGAACACAAAAATATTATATTCCGGAATAAAAAGGAAATTAGAGAAATAATTATTATGTACTAGTGTACAGAGATTTACTGTGTAATTTACTAAAATTAATTTAGTGTAATTCCTAAAGTAACATCTTTTAGTAAAGTAAGAATTGTTCATTATTTCTTAGTAAGCTAAATATCTATATAGGAGTATGTTACCACACTTAAAGGCAAAGGAAAGTCACATTTACAATTTTACAACTATATTCTACCACTTAAATATCTTTGGTATTTGCATTTAAAAAATACTTTACTACTAATACTTCACCATTAAAGAACCAAAAAAATACCATGTGCAAATTCAAATAGGATTTAAAATGAATTTATAATAAATAATTTGAGAATAGGTATTATAAATAAGATAATTGTCTAGAAATGATCAGAATGAAAAGAATTATAATATTTTCCATCTAATTTCTAACAAATAACATTTATTTATTATTATAATTTACAAATTAATAATACACATGATTGTTTGAAGATTTTATAAAGGATTGATAATAGTAAAACTTGTTTCAAATTTTGTAATAAATTTTCAAAAATTTTAATTATTTGGCGCTTGTACTTGTGGCCCCCCCTTAAGAGCTGCCGATGCCAATTTTCGATGACTACGCCACCACAGTGGCCATACAACAAATTTTGCATAAGACTTGGTTCCCCTGCATGTCTCTATCTAACATTCTCGTTCGAGCGGTCGACGAGAACGGACGCGTCTGGCAGTGCGCAGCAGTAAATGAGCAATTGAAGTGTAAGTACATGTTTGTAACGAGGTGAAGTGGAGTACCCAGGAGTGGTAACCGTGGTGACCAGGAGCAGGGATACACGAGCCTGATGTTAATTGGTTCAGATCCATTCGTAACAAGAGGGTTAGTTCCTACTGCCAACTGTAAAACAAATCACACACATATGTACAAATTAACACACACGTACACGCACTATTTGTTACGCACACATGCACCAATTGGCACACATACACACTCACACAAGCACGATTTGATACACACATACATAAATAAATACAAAGTAAAAGCAAAAAAAAGATTCTAGTCCGTTTATGATTCCATAAAGGCTAATGACCTAAGATGTCGATGCCTCTAATTTAATAAAAAAAAAAAAAAAAAAGTATATTAACATTATGAACATAGTTTATAAATATATATACATTGTCATAAATAAATTCTCGTAATCCATTTCGATTCTCAACGATGGTATTGTCTCGCGCTGAGGTCCGCAAATAATTTGAAAGTAATTATAACATTTGGTTTCTATAGTATTGTCTCTTTGTGTACAACACATAAGTTGTTTGATCAGGTGTGGTATGCGTGCTCCGACAAACATTAGCATAGCACACATCACAATTATTGCATTCAAATATTCCATAGCCAATTTGGAAATTAATATTTGATCAATCAATAAATGAATATAACTAAAATTAAAAATTTTAATTCTTTCTGAAACTTCCTCCTCACCTCATCAATATAATTTTCGGACAGAGGAGATGAGAAGGATGCACGATACAATGATGATGCAATGAAGGAAGGACGAACGACCATTTATTGTCTATTAAAACTGCAGACAAAAAAGGAATACCTTTTTTGTTTGCAGTTTTATGGACACCACTTCAATCCAAAATTAGTCGTGCGGACTTATTATTTTTCTTCTTTTGGTGTTAGGACGAAATTCCAGGCCCTCAAAGTGCCGAAGAAACAAAAATCAAAACAAAGCCATATAACCTCAATATGATGTATTTTTACATATTATTTAAGATTTAACTAAAGGCAGTAGATACTACACATTATTTAATTTAATTAAAAGATGTTTCTTATATAAATATAGTAATATGGAGTTGAGGGATTAATTATACAATACTTATTAATGCCTGGTATATAAATCAATATAATGTAATATACATTTTGTATTCTATTCTAGAATATCCTCCCAAAGGATTTGTCTTTATGTAGTGACTTTATTAGTTTTGTAGCCACTGCAACGAAGTCAAAACTTCGATGGTCAAAACTTCATATGAAAATTAATTGAAATTGAGTGGTAGTACAAGCTAAACAATGTTCAAATGTGAAGAAGAAATGTGATATCATAATATTGGACATAATAAATATTGTTAATATTATAAATTTATATCTATACTATAATGTATAAACATTTGATTGACATTTGCATTTATTTATATTATCTATACCAGCAATATTTTGCTCTCGAGTGTTTAAAATTGTGTTGGATTACTATATTACATTATTAATCAATTGCCTAATCTTGAGCTAAATATCAATATAGGAGAATGTTACCACACTTAAAGGCAAAGGAAAGTCATATTTACAATATTACAACTATATCCTACTGCGTAAATATCTTTGATATTTGCATTTAAAAAATATTTTACTACTTATACTTCACCACGATAGAACCAAAAAATATTATGTGCAAATTCAACAAGGATTTAAAATGAATTTATAATAAATAATTTGAGAATAGGTATTATAAATAATATAATTGTCTAGAAATGAGCTGAATGAAAAGAATTATAATATTTTCCATTTTATTTCTCTCAAAGATTTATTATTATAATTTACATATTAATAATACACATAATTGTTTGAAGATTATATAAAGGATTAATAATAGTAAAACTTATTTCAAATTTTGTAAGAAATTTTCAAAAATTTAAATTATTTGGCGCTAGTATTTTTGGCGCCACCTTTTTGAGCTGCTGATGCGAATCGAAAACGATGATTACGCTACCATAGTGACCATACAACAAATTTTGCATAAGACTTGGTCCCCCTGGTCTTGCGATTCTTCCAGTTAGGTTAGGCCAAAAACCGGCGACCAATCCGGTGCTGCCGTTCGTTTTATGCCCATATATTGTTACGCTCGTGCAGCGGCCGTCGGAAGGTGGGGGTCTGCCAACGCAGACGGGTCCATATTGAGCGGAATGGGGAAGGCCGTCGCCCGGCGACACCCGCGATTTTCGATTTTCTTCGAATTTTGACGTTTCCCTGACGCACTGCCCTACCCGGAAAAGTCATCGCACCCGTACGCAACATTTTCATACAGGAAAACTATCCGAAAAGCCATTTTCCGCTTTCCACCGTCTACCGGACCCACTCGTAACATTCCACGCCGACCGGCACTACCTTGAACCGCCAACCAGGCTTCTTCCATTCGTTTGTTGATCGCTCTTGTTCTGTGAAGTGTCCAACTTTCCCCGAACGGTAAGCAGCCAATTTTTGCATTTTTTACTCATAAATTCCTCATCCCTTATACAAGAAAACGCACATTTCCAATAGGAGCACAGAAATCAAACATTCAATTGAAATTTTCTGGAAAAAACAGGTGTTGCCTGCCGTCTCGTGATATATACCGGCACATCGAACAGGTAGCCGCCGCGATTCTATACTTAACATCTCCTGCTGTTAACTGCATCTTCTCCACGTTCATCGTGGATTTCACCGGGCCTAAAAATAACGATAGACTTGCTTTAGTAAACATTGAAATGAAAATATTGGACGACTGCCGCCCGACTGCTTTTGATAAATCAGTCAGCCAGTCGGATTCCTTCCATCGAATTGTATGTGTGCATTATTCTTTCTTTCCCCCATGCATGCATCATATACACATACACATACATATATACAAATATGTTCATTTCTTTTCGGTAGAAATATTTTTCAACGGTAATTCCATATATGGTGAATTAGAATATTCCAGAATATTATAACGTCGTGTTTCGTGGGTACGTGGAGGAAAGAGCGGGGCCAATTAATTGATAGAAGTAGTGGTAATATAGTATACTGAACAGAGTTTTTTTTGCAGTACTAATTCAATATGTGTGACGAAGAAGTTACCGCATTGGTGGTTGACAATGGATCCGGTATGTGCAAGGCCGGTTTCGCCGGTGATGACGCGCCCCGTGCCGTCTTCCCGTCGATCGTGGGTTTCCCAAGGCATCAAGGTGTCATGGTAGGCATGTGCCAGAAGGACTTGTACGTAGGAGACGACGCCCAAAGCAAGAGGGGTATCCTCACCCTGAAGTACCCAATCGAGCATGGCATCGTGACCAACTGGGACGATATGGAGAAGATCTGGCATCACACCTTCTACAATGAATTACGTGTTGCCCCAGAGGAGCAACCCGTCCTCCTGACCGAGGCCCCATTAAACCCGAAGGCCAATCGTGAGAAGATGACCCAGATCATGTTCGAAACTTTCAACACTCCCGCCATGTACGTCGCCATCCAGGCCGTGCTCTCGCTGTACGCCTCCGGTCGTACCACTGGTATCGTCCTCGATTCCGGAGATGGTGTTTCTCACACCGTCCCCATCTATGAAGGTTATGCCGTTCCTCATGCCATTCTTCGTCTAGACTTGGCCGGTCGCGACTTGACCGACTACCTCATGAAGATCCTCACCGAGCGCGGCTACTCCTTCAACACCACCGCTGAGCGTGAAATCGTTCGCGACATCAAGGAGAAACTCTGCTACGTCGCCCTCGACTTCGAACAAGAGATGGCCACCGCTGCCAGATCCAGCTCCCTCGAGAAAAGCTACGAGCTTCCCGACGGACAGGTCATCACCATCGGCAACGAACGTTTCCGCTGCCCCGAGGCTCTCTTCCAGCCATCATTCTTGGGTATGGAAGCATGCGGCATCCACAAGACCACTTACAATTCTATCATGAAGTGCGACGTCGACATCCGTAGTGATCTGTACGCCAATACCGTCCTCTCCGGAGGCACCACCATGTACCCGGGCATCGCTTACCGCATGCAGAATGAGATCACCGCCTTGGCCCCATCCACCATTAAAATCAAGATCATCGCTGTACCAGAGAGGAAATACTCCGTCTGGATCGGTGGTTCCATCCTGGCTTCCCTCTCCACTTTCCAACAGATGTGGATCTCTAAGCAGGAATACAACGAGTCCGGCCCATCCATCGTCCACAAGAAGTGCTTCTAAGTTGTTTCCCTTTCATCTTCAACAACAGGAGATGAGGACCTATTTGGTGTATAAGTTTATTTGTATTGATGTCTGGTGTTAATGCATGCTTGTAACCGATTACGATTATATTATCAATAAAAGAAAAGAAAAATATATATCGATATATACACACACATATATACACTATATTTGAATGTAGTTCACATTTTTCTAGTTTCTAATTTTATATTTACATTTAATAATAATAATAGTCTCATACTTCACCAAACATTACATTACATGCAAAAATACATTTTCGTCATAAAATTTTGTTTAAATTTTTATCTCTACAAATTAAATTATTATTACGTTCAATTCCACATTTATTTTAGTTTCATAATTATTTTTGCTAAAATCCTATTTCCTTTTATTGTAATTATATCTTATTCGCTAATAAAAACCATGTCATGCAACGTTAAACCCTGAATTATTCCACACTTTCTGGACCTATAAATAATAGATGAAGAGTGAATCCTACATAATATATTGCAAATCCCACGGGTGATTATGGGTTCTTTTTTTTAATTCAGGTATTTCTTTTAGTATGTTTTCCTCAGACAATATTTCAACAAAAAATGCTTTATTAAACTTCATACTAAACGAACTAAATGACAAAAATTCAGATAAAACAATAAAATTACAAAAACAAAACAATGAAATACAAACTCAGTCATAAAAACAACTAATACTACAACAAAAGCAACAACAAAAACAATCAAAAGAACAAGCCAAACAAAACCCATTGTTCAAAAACATACATTGCTAATTAGCAACCCATATTCCGTCTTAGCTAGCACGTTAGCTGACTCGGAAAATACGCAAACCACAGATGCAATACCTGAAAATGAAATTCAAAAAACAATAACGCTAAAACCTCCTCCGTTCTTTATAGATGATATTAATAAAATGATCAGATATTTCAACTCCATAAGTCAGAACGGTTATACCATGAAACTGATAGGGAATAAGCAAGTCAAGGTACAACCAACAACCATAAATGATCAAAGAAAAAAAATCCCATGTCATTCGTATTAAATGAAATCTAATAGATCGTTTAGAGTGGTGCTACGAAATATGCACTTCTCTTGTAGTGTGGACGACATAAAAAAAGAACTGGACGAGATGGGTCACGTAGTAACAAATATTACAAACATACGAAGCAGCAGAGATAAGTCAAAAATTCCAGCAAACGAAAAAAAATCGGTCAACGTAACATTTACTATGCGCAAAAAAACATGCCCACCAGCCCACTCTCAATCAGTGTGTTCTCCCACAAGAAAATGTAGCTAGGTACCTGGGTATGCATCTCGATCGCCGTTTGACGCTTTCTTTTCTTCATATAAAGAAGAAAAGAAAGCAAGTCGAATTGATGGGCAGACAATTGCATTGGCTCATAGGAAGAAACACTAAAACCTCACTGGAAAATAAACTACTTATTTATAAAACTATAATAAAGCCAATTTGGAGTATGGCATCCAGCTCTGGGGATCAGCCTGCAATTCCAGCATTAACATAATTCAGCGATTCCAGTCCAAAACACTCAGAAAAATTGCCAATGCTCCACGGTACGCTACTGACAATGAAATCCACCAACATATCAACATGAATTTTGTTAGAGGAGATTGCTAAAGCTAGCATCTGCTATCACCACCCATATTTATATTTTTTATTTTATTTTCTATTATAGTTAACAATTCAACTTAATATCTCCTATAGAGATAGATTGTGGAAATAAATAAAGGGAAAAAAAGTATTAATACTATTAGAAGAAAATAAAAGTAAGACAGAGCTTATTTATATATTTTAAAATAAATAAGTTATACAACTGGAACCGTAAAGTTCCTAAAAAACAAAAAATTCTTGATGCGCGCCTCGAAACACCACCCACATTTGGGAATATAATGAAATATCAGAAAAATCAAACAAGTCAAGTTCAATCGCTATCCTGTCAAAATACATTAAGGGTGCATAGGCTAGTATTTTTATACGATGATGCATTCTCGGTGGTAGGCAACTTTAATTTCTTAAATAATTCAAATATTTAATAATTAATTATTAATATTTTAATACAAAATTAAACATGCATGCATGTGCATATAATTATTATTAATTTAGGTAGGGAGGTGGTTAGGGCTGTATTTTGATGATGCATTCACGGTGGTTGGCATAATAAAATTGTTAGAAATATGGTCAGGATGTCGAATAAAATAACTCTTATATGGAACTTTGTATTGATAAGGCTTCAATGGTAAGTAGTATCGTTGGCAGAGCGCGCTATAGTTGTGTTAGACTCGGAGCGCGAGCCACAACTGTCGCTTGGATCTGCTTAAGTCTCCCATGGTTTCTGGTGGTAATGCAAGTCCTTCTGTTGGCAATGCCGTATGTAGGAGCACCCCAGGGGAGCAAGGCCTCTGTATAGTGGCGTATTTTGGCAACTCTGAAAATCGAGTGGCGCCCCTAAAGAGCTGCCGAGGAAACAAAAATCAAAACAAAGCCACATAACCTCAATATTTACTGTTTACAATTAGATTTTCTTTGCATATGTCTATGTCTGAACATAGCATCAACATTTATTAAATTTAATGGTGAGGTATTTGAAATGTATATATGTAAAATACTTTTATATTATTTAATATTATATATTATAATTGTAGTTACATTAATAATTACAGAAAAGTAGGTAATTAAATGTTTACTTATATTAGTACGATGAGCTATTGAGTGTTGGTTTTACCACATACATTAATTAATAATTGTATAATTATGAAATATAGAAAACAACAATTTTATACATATTTTGTATTGTAATAATACCATTTATAAATCACTCAGATTTTGAAATATGATTGTATTGATCTTTCATATACAACCAATTAATGTGTATCATCACCATGATTTAAATGTGCAGATATACATCCTGGAACTGGACAAGTGTACCTCATTTCTGAAAAGTTATATTTATGTACTATAGTAAAATACATTTTAAAAATAAACTTACTGGAGGGTGCCATTTGTCTTTCAATTATTGCAAACCTAAATCAACTTCTAAAGAGCCTAAAACAAATTAGTTAAATTTATCCTACCTAGTAGTACCCACAAATGATCCTCTAATCAGACTAGAATGCTAAAAGAAATTGATTAAATATGTAATGGGACTTACAGTGAGACAGAAGAACTAAAAGAAAATCTAACAAACATTTTGTCGTCATTCTGCTAATTTTAAACAATACTCACTAATTAATATAGTAATCACTATTAACAAAAGTCTTAAGAAAGACTAATATGTTTAATAATAATAATTAAACTTATTTGGATCAGTACAAACTCAGTTAAAAGTAATCGAGCAGTCGTAGTTCCAGATATAAATGGTGCAAAATCGTTAAAGCAATAAAAATTATTTGAAAGGAAATGTAAACACAGAATAAATTAGTTTAATGTTTATTTTTTGTTAAAAATTTCAAATTGTTTGGCGCCAGTGCTTGTGGCGCCATCTTAAGAGCTGCCGATGCGAATCGAAAACGATGACTGCGCCACCACTGTGTCAATACAACAAATTTTGCATAAGCCTTGGTCCCCCTGGAGCACCCTCTCTTGGTAGTTCAGCACAAGTGTAGTCCGTAATCCAAATATATCTAACAAAAATACATAACCTAGTGTTTTGAAGTGCATCATTTCGGTAAGTATGTAAGTAATTAATTAACGTTTATAATTGCAGTGCATAACAAATTAGTGTTGCTGGTCCTTCTGCTGCTGCTGGTGTAGTCTCTTGGATGTTAACAATGGAGTGATGATGAGCTCCACACAATGAGCAGTTCCATACTCTCCGTGTGGCCTAACTCCCTGAGGAGGCTCTGGTCACTGGTGAAGATATTCCGGTGACGGTGAACAACCCCTGTCCTCCTCCACATAATAAAAGACATATCCTATTGTTGTTGTCATTTGTGTATGTAAATAAGTAATTCATTAATGTTTGTAATATTGTAGTGCATAACAAATTAGAGTGTTGCCGGTCCTTCTGCTGCTGTAGTTTCTTGGATGTTAACAATGGAGTGATGATGAGCTCCACACAATGTTCTTGATTGTGTCATACAAAAGAGAGTTTACTATTAATTACTGATTAAAACAAAGAGTTCGCAATGCATGCCTTCACAAAAAGTAAAATATGGAAATGACAATATTGCTATTATTATGTAGCACAACATGCTGTTGTTCTTAATTATATAATAAATTATTTATCCATGAATCCGAGTTCTTGATTGTGTCATACAAAAGAGAGTTTACTATTAATTACTGATTAAAACAAAGAGTTCGCAATGCATGCCTTCACAAAAAGTAAAATATGGAAATGACAATATTGCTATTATTATGTAGCACAATATGCTGTTGTTCTTAATTATATAATAAATTATTTATTTATTATTACCTATTACAGAATCAAATAATTGATGGTGAAACTGTAAAACAAGTTTTCAGAGATTTAGAAATATCACTGCGTACTAATCCAAGCGAGTAAGTTTTTGTTTTTAACAATATTATTGGCAGAGAACACTTTTCTTTTGAGAATTTTTAGATGACAACAATTTGGGTCTGGATGTGCTTATTTAGGAAAAATGCGACATGAGCAAAATATTAATTTTTAAATTCAGAGTCAACAAGCAACGCAATGAGTCGAACGTCCTTCAGGCACTTCCGTTCAATTTGGACTGACGTATGCAGTCCAACCATGAAGGGATCTACAAAGCACAACAGTGAAGGAAATATTGAATGGCTTTTTTGGGTATCAGGTGTGCAATTCAGTGTACGCTTGTGGCCGTGGAGCCTGAAATGAGTGCCTCAGATACTTCTTCCTGCTATTCGGAGGCCTCGGGTTCCGGATGGGAGCAGGGAAAACGGAAGCGTGGAAGACCAAGGAAGGAAACTTCCAAAAAAACAACTGCACCAACAACCTTCAAAACGCCACAAATTCCAACAACGACCCGAACAGATAAGCCAACGGATAAAAAAGTAACAAACAAAAAACCATTTTCAACATAAAAGTGCGAGATGCATTGACTCGCTCGCAGCTTTCTACCTTGTGGTCTAGGGGCCCGGGCAACCGACAAAACATCATACTGGAAACCAAGACAGGATTCCTCCTGAAATCGAATAACCCGAAAGCAATTGTTCTTGCATACCTGGCGGATCTGCAGGGGACAGATTTAGATATAATTTAAGAAAATGGAGTATAATGTTAAGACAGAAGTGAAAAGCGTAATATTTGAATTATTTAAAAAAAAATCAGATCTAGTCTATACTAAAGTATGGGACAATATGGGACATAATTAGACAAAATGGAATATGATATGAAACAGAAGTATAAACGACTATTTTAATATCTGATTTAATAAAAATAATATTGTTGTTCTAATCTATACCAATTTGATATGTATTTGATATGGGACATAATTGGACGAAATGGGACATAAGGTTATAAGACAGAAGCCCAAACTACAATTTTAATATTTGATTTAAAAGAAAAACATTTCTGATCTAGTTTATAGCACTTTGATATGTGTTTGATGTGGGACATATTTGGACAAAATGGTACAGAAGGGCAAACGATAATTTTAATATTTGATTTAAAAGAAAAACATTTCTGAGATAGTCTACAGTACTTTCATATGGCAAATAATTGGACGAAATGGACATAAACGATAATTTTAAGATTTGTTTTCTGATCTAGTCTATAGCACTTTGATATGTATTTGGTATGGGACAGAATGGGAATTGTTGTATACACCGTCTTTTTAATCTGATATTTACCATAAAAACCCGCTGGGACTCCACATCGACAAATCTACGAAATATTCCACAAGTGTCCAGAGGTATTCCATCCCGGGACACGACAATATTTCAATATTTTGTTTTCATAACCTTAAATTTGTTTACATTTTACTCTTCTCATTTACGCCCTTGCTGACTGACAATATCAGGTTATTTCCTTATATATGTATCATATGTAATTGAGTAGTATTTTTCCCGTGAATCTGCTTATTTCTATTTTCACCAACCGAAACCAAAGTGCTTTTAAGTGTTGTTAAATAATTATTAATAAATAAACATACCGGTCGTATTGTTTGGTATTGTTTTAATCAGTCATCTGCCGCAACTTCAAATATTGGTTTATTTTGGGTATTGTAGATCAGGGATACAAGAATTCCATGCACATCTGTCGCTTGAATCTGCTTAAGTGTCTCTTCCAAGGGGAGCAAGTTTTATGCAAAATTTGTTGTATGGCCACTGTGGTGGCGTAGTAATTAAAAAATTCTCATCGGCAGCTCTTAAGGGGGCGCCACAAGTAAAAGTGTCAAATAATTTATATAGGTTGAAAGGTGTGTAAGTGTATTATAGTATATTATGTTATAGTACGGTTAGAGAACCAACTCCAGTAAATCATAATTGAAAATTAGCTCGCCCTGGAATGGAATGATGAATCTTATATATTTTCCCATATGGAAATAGCAGAAAAGTTATCAAGTATATCCAATTTGCTGATGAGAACTGCTAATAAATAAAGGATCATGTATCCATAATTGGGTTCTCCTAAAATTCGATGTAATAACTTATATTGTGATTGAGTGGTTAGTTCTCTAGTATATGTACCCTCATCGGTGGTCCTGAAATGTAAAGAAATTAAAGCAATATCCGTATACATATTAAATACGAACCTCAACTTGAAAAATGGACGTCCACCAGTCGTGGTTTTGTTTTAGACTTCCTGGCTGGTTAAATCCTTTTGACTTCCGGCTTGCTGTTTGCATCCAATCTGCGAGTATACATGTTCGTACACAGTCTGAAAATTATATAATACTGTCATCAACAAATAACGGTATATACAAAAATGGATGGTATCCAGCAACCTTAAAGCAGGTCTGCGAGCAGAGGAGAAAACGTACACAGTCGCAGTCGATTTTGAATAGAACCAACGAGCGCGCTATAGTACACTTCGGTACATTTAGCGATAGCTTAATCATGTAACAAGCTGCGCAATATAAGCCCGAAAGGTTAAAATTCTGTCAAATAACATTCCCAAGTAATTAATATGTTCGACACATTTTATGAGGTGTTTTGAGGCGACAAAAATACATACATTATGTTCATGATTCTCTGCAGTTTCCTTCTTATTGTTGGGATGCTGTCACCCGTCACGAATATCCGTAGATCATCTACATACAGGCAGCGGCCAACCTATTCTTGTAGCAACTGGAAGCTACATTAATAATTCGTACATCTATGTGTTAAATTTATTTTTTTTGTCTTATATTTTTTATTTACAATCTATTCGAGTTGAACATGAAGTTAATCTGGTGGCGGTTGACATTTTTATTTATAGATAAACTTTTCCAATGGAAGTTTTACCATTTTTGATGATATATTTTTTTGTACAAATTATTTCAATTTGTTGGTTTGGCTGTTGTGTCTGTATGGCTAATAGTCATTCGTAATTGCAGCGTTGCGATCACTATTCTCTTTCTCTGTGTATCTGCTGCTATTCTTAACTATGCTATTGCAACCGTCACAACATTTTTTTTTGGCCCAAAGGGCCTGGCTTGGCTGGGAATCGAACCCATACTCACAAGATCGTGAGGAGCGACTCTAACCATTCGGCTATGAGTCGCCCTATTATTATATATAGCTTTTATTTATTTCAGCTATGTATAGTTAATTTATATTTTCTCAAATATATTTTTTATTTTTTATTTTATGACAATATTGCACAATTAATCGTAACAACAGAAATAATTTTAAAAAATCTGTCGAATCGCTGATACTTTACAATTTTTAGAAATGTCCTATATATTGAAATGTAAAGCTTACCTAGAAAAAAAATATATATAAGGTTTAATTTTGTTATATTTACTTTTTATTAAAGCAGATATGCCTAGGACGGAACAGTCTGTCTGTATCCTGCCACAGGGAGCGTGTGAATGTAGAAGATGTTATTTGTAGTGGTTAAAATTTAGTGAGCAGGACTTACTTAGGTAAGTAAATAATTATAAAAAAAAATAATAAAGTACTGAATACAGCTTCATCCTATTATAATTTATCTGTAAAAATAAAAAATACTAGTTTATCAACAAGTGAAGCATTGCTGAGACACATCGAAAATATATTATGTGAAAAAATCAGTTAAAAGTATAAGAGATAAAACGTTAGTACGATGCGTTATGAAAAATGGGAACTAACGGTGGAAGAATAGGTAAGAAAATAATTTACCTTAATTCTCGTCCCACTGTCATATTGAACCTAGATCGATCTATCTTTGCTTTTGTATCTGCAGATAATCGAAATAACAATATACTTATATGCATGGAAGAAAACATTATATCTAAAATATATTTAATGTTTACTCTTACCCACTCATCCTATAACTAATGCATCATTAATGTTATTTATATATTTATATTAAATTATGTTATTCATATCGCTTAGTTATTTGATAATGTAAGAGTATAGCATCTTAAAGAAACAATTTTATAGTTGTAAAAAAAACAAAATTACCTCTTGCCAACTGCGGAGCCCTTATCCTATTATGCTCTCGGCGAAATGCGCATCCAATTTGCAGAGTCTCCAATAAACTGAAAAAACAGAACATTATTACTAAATAATTTATATTATTTAATAGATAAATATTAATAATTAACCTATCCATGACTTCCTGATTTCCATTCTGATTCTTAGGGAGTTTTTTTTCAGTTTCTCTTTTCTTCCTCTCGCAATCAGCCTTCTGGCGCGCCAACTTTGTCCTAAGAATCTTTTCCTCACGATCTCGTTCGACGTCGTTGTCTTTTTTTGCAATCTATTCGTCAAAAAATAAAAATAAATTTTATATTCAGAATAAAATATATTAATATAATCGTGCCATAAAGTTATCCTTGAAAGTCTTCAAATCGGTGAAGAACTCCTCCAATTTATATATCTCCTTGTCGAAGACGTAGTACTCAGAAAGGTCCCTATAAAGCATCTCCATATTCTTAAACATCTTCTCTATCATAACGTACTGATTGCGCGCCACTTTTGCAAAACTATTCATCACTTCTATGAACAAGTCTTGAACGTTTTGAGGATCCCCCATGTTACTAATATTTAATATTTGGAGGTGGAGGAGGTGGAGGAGGTGGAGGAGGTGGTGGTCCAATAATTATGGGAGGCGGAGTAGGTGGTGGTCCAATAATTATGGGAGGTGGTGATCCAATAATTATGGGAGGTGGTTGTCCAATAATGATGGGAGACGGTGGAGGGGGTGAAATTGGTAGATGTACTTTGTCAACTGTGTTTAATTTCCCGGACTCTCCGCCTTCACTGCGGTCATCGATCAACATCAACTCTAGAGCCTCTTCCTTTGAAGCCAACGCCTCCTCCAACTGCTTTTGTATATCTACAATTTTGGTATCCTCGTGAATATGTGGTTTGTCCCTAATTTCGTCAAATAGCGGCTGCAAATCTACAATATTTAGGTGTCTTTTAGTGAAATCCGAGCAAATTTTGGAAAAAGTGTCGTATTCAAAAATCTGTAATTTGTCGTTCGCTTGACGCAGTTTTTCTTCAAGTTTTGACACCTTCTCTGTAACAGACATCTTTGAAATTGATTGATTCTCTTCAATAAGAGTATTTATAAGCAGTGCGTTATTGAGATATATAGATATTTGAGCTTGAAGATCTTCGTTTTCAATGCACCGCAGGTGCTCCAGATAGTCAAGTAAATTGAGTGCAGAAAATTCTTCTTGGAGGTGCATCCGAAAATTCATATCATTTGCCGTATGAACGATATTATTTACAAATTTCAACCAAGAAACCTAAATGAGAAGTTTTATTTTATTGTCAATCATTTTTATTGAAATAGATACCATAAATTCTGGATGAAGCGGATCCGGATTCATGAAGTATTCCATCAGTTTTTGGAAACGGTAGCGCTCGTTTAACACATTCTTGAATTTATCAAATCCGTAAATGATTTTCTCGTGGCCTACTTTGATCAAGCAGATGGCTGCCAATAATTCCAAAACCAGAGCTTTCGTACTTAAATTCCTATGGATTATGCTCATTGAGATACAATTGATTGCTTCCATATGTTGTATAACGATGTTAAAACCGTGCTGATAAAATATATTTTCTTTTTATTTTGCATAATATTCGTACTATTCTTACCGCATTTTTCATTATGGCACGCAAGCACATAAGGCAAACGTGAAACTCTTCCTTCGATTCTTCCATATTTCTTTCACTGTTGTGCTTTGTAGATCCCTTCATGGTTGCACTGTATACGGCATTCCAAATTGAACGGAAGTACCTGAAGGACGTTCGACTCATTGCGTTGCTTGTTGACCCTGAATTTGACGAATGAATATTTTCTTCATGTCGCATTTTTCCTAAATGCAAATTTAGATAATCAATGAGCACATCCAAACCCAAATTGTTGTCATCTAAAAATTCCCTCATCCACCTGAAAATAAAAGTGTTTTCTGCCAATCATAATGTTAAAAACATTTACAAAAACTTACTCTCTTGGATTAGTGCGCAGTGATATTTCTAACTCTCTGAAAACTTGTTTTACAGTTTCACCATCAATTATTTGTTTCTGTAATAGGTAAGCAATTTATTAGATTATTAAGATATGCTGATTGTGCTATATAATAATAATAATAATAGCAATATTGTCATTTCCATATTTTATTTTTTGTGAAGGCATGCATTGCGAAGCCTTTGTTATAATCAGTAATTAATAGTAAACTCTCTTTTGTATGACACAGTCAAGAACTTGGATCCAAGGATAGCAAACCAACCAGAATGTCCAGTCTCCTAACTCTGACCGACCTCCATTCTCCTTTTTTGCTACTCGTTTACCACGCACACATCCGACTAGGGGATTCCAAAAATGTACGTGTATTCCTGACAAGTGTAGACCGCGAGATATGTTTATTTGCAGGGTTTAATTGTATATCACTGTTTGTACTCAGCACCGCAGTAAATGGGGATGTAGCGGGTTGGCAGACCAATGCGCATCAAGCGTGGTACGTTAATGGCGTGCAAGGGGCGCAAATATTATATTTAGAACCATGCGCAAGATTTAATTACTGCGGCCCTGTTCGTACTTCGATCATGGATAATCTTGGATGTTTTTTTTAATATTCAGTCCAAACTAATAATAAGCATATCAACATGTATTACTTTTTTACTCTTACCATATAAGTGCTGCTAGAATTTGGATCTAGGTACATTCTTAATTTATTCAAGTAATGTATGGGACGATTCTTGATCTTAACCAATTCCTATGAAAAATAAATATAATTAATGCACAATATATATCGTAGTCAATTATTATTTGAAAAAATCAATAGATAATCCAAGTATGTTTGATATTATTCAAAGTAGACACACTAAATGGAGGTTTAGTTTAGAATATAATAAAAAGCCAAGTTATTTAAAACAAATACAAAAGAAAGTAAAGTAGGATATTGAGATACCCACTTTCTTAATAAACATATTTGTCAAACTATTATTAGTATTATTTTTGTCGTATTGTAACTTAAAGCACGTGCTTTATTTGTCGATATATCTACTAACGAGCCAATACGTTCTACCTTGTATATTTTTATCGTGCGTAATGTCAACGGCGGTTTACTCACCTGAGCACATATAATATCCCATTTCATCTCATAACCATATCTTTCCAAGAATTCCGCTTTGTCAGGTGGCAAATCAATGGAAGCCTAAAAAGCGCGAGAGCATGTGCATAAAGAGGTTATGTAGGTTTTATCTTGAAGCATGCATATATGAAAAGTATGATATAAAATAGCTTACAATAAAAGTACGAAACCTTCTCTCCAGTTCAATTGCATCAGGCATTGGTTGTTTAATCATTCCGATTAGTTTCCTCTGAAGATGTTTGCTTATCATATTTCCAGGCATATTAAAAGTCTTATTTTGCTGCAAAGGAGCGAAGGCGAAGGAGTTGGATTACCACCAGAATTACCGAAACCATGGATGAGATTCAAGCGACAGATGTGGCTCGCGCACCAAGTCTAATACATTTAAAGAGCGCTCTGCCAACAATACTACATACTATTGAAGCCTTATCAATACGAAGTTCCATATATGAGTTATTTTATTAGAGATCCTGTCCATAGGCGCAGAATGAGGATAGGTATTTGGCCTATGCACGTGTTCGGAAAGTTGGCGCTAGTGGTTCGCAACTTGGATAGTAGAGTAGCAAACCTGCGTATGCGTCAATCCACGATTTTGAAATGGGTGTGGTGCGCAATATTTGGCGACCATAATCCGCCTGTAGCAGAGCGACGAACCGGCTGTAGTTGCCGCTGTGCGCAGAAGCTAAATTTGTACTTGCGCCAGATTGGTGCTTAGTCAGGGGACCAACCGGGGAGTTCGCAGTGTGCAATAGCGAAGTGCTGATGCGGCGCGGGTATAGCGCATATCTAGGATTGTAACAGGTGTGAATCGACGAGCTGCGCATCAGAGAAGTATAGAACCAGCGCCACATTGGTGCATAGCTGAGAGTTCTACCAGGTGTAATTCGGGCAGCTTAAATTAGCGGGGCAGATTCGGCGCCAGACCAGTGGGGATTCAAACCGGCGCTAAGTGACCGGGCCCGTTTCGTGAGACTAGCAAATGAGCGACTCCTCATCAGCGGCAAGCATTGGCCCGGAGGGTGGAATGTTTTTAAAGAAAATTGCGGATTTTAAAGAAGCTTTTTGAAAGATCGCCGCGGGTAGGGATCATGACTAGGAAAAGGAGTTGTAGAACTCCGTCCGTGGCGGCGGTCTCGGGGAAGACACTGAGCGGAAAAAGTAATGTAGCAAGGAAAACCGAGGAGAAGAAGGCGACGAAGGTAGCGTAATCCTCCGAGTTTCCGCAGTCTGAGGTAGATGAAAATGAGCGCGGCTTGGTTCGGAGCTCTGACATGGGGAAGACGAACAAGAAGGAGGACGAGGGTAAAGTGATGGTTCTCCATAGTATCACGATTGCTGCTGGTCAGGATATCGCCAAAAGCGGTAACACCGACTGTGAGTGGGCAAAGGTGTCGCTTCACCCTGAATCAAGGGAGCAAAGGGTGATAGTCCAATCAGCGGGCCTTCAGCCTCTAGAGGGATAGTATTCGCCGGGTGAGGAGCAATAAAAACTCTATTTGAGAAAATATAAATTAACTATACATAGAAGAAATAAATAAAAACTATATATGAACATTTTATATGCAACCAAGGTAACTTACAAATTTAAGAATCAATAAGAAAGGTCAAAAATACTCACGAAAAATGTTAATTCGAAATAATTGTGTACATCCTATTCATTAATTTAATCATTGTATCGCATAAGAGTATAATATACCAAAGTTATTTTGAAATTATATTTCGTACGTAACCGCTGTTTGTTAAGAAGGTAATATACATAGCTAGGAAATAACCTATCAGTTTATATCTAACCTTATTATTTTATTAGTATGAAATACATTTAGGATACTCAGTATATTTAAAATTACATGTGCTACCCAGAACTGTTACATAAGTATCCTTTAATAATTGATCTCTTAACTCACATTATCAATTCAAATCACCTATAATTATCATAAATTATTTGCAATGCGCTGTACTACAAAATCAAACACTGTATGTGCAGGTTTATTATGTGCATAGAACAGTATCGTATATATCTGATTGGTATTGTTTTGTTTCAGATGCGTGTATTAGTCACTTCATATGATATTAAAATGAATTTAGAAATTGGGAGAGATTCGACAGGTAATGAATTATTTGAAAAAGTGATGAACGCAATTGGTCTTCAAGAGAAATGGTTCTTTGGTCTTAAATTTGTCGATCCAAAAGGTAACTTGATCTGGCTCAAACATTCAAAGAAGGTATGGTATGGTATCAGTGGTTAGAAATATAAAGGAAAAAAAATATTTTTAGATCAAAAATCAAGTTTCAAATACAAATTGTCTTTTGCATTTTAAGCTGCGATTGAAATATTTTCCAAGGGATCTGAATATAGATATTGTTAATAGTAAATCTCTAAGAATATTCTACATGCAAATGAAAGAAACTGTCTTTTTGAAAGAAATGTATTGTCCAAATAGTACATTAGAACGGCTAGCATCATCAGTGACACTCATTAATAAATTAGAAAGAGATCATCCAGGAAGGTAATCATTTATAAAATCGTAACTATAAATTGTTAATTTTTTTTTAGTTCCATGAAAATAACAAAATACACCATGCTGGTGGAATGGAAGATCGGCTCATGTCCACAATGGACACAGCTTGGAGTGTATTACGAATTTGTCATGCGACATTTTCTATCGATTGTTATGAGACAAGAAATGTATGGTATTACATATATCAAAATACAAAATATGGAGAACTGCAATTTGTATTTGGGACTGGATACATCAGGCATTAAAATATGCAACACAAGTGATAAGTAACTTACTCAATAACAAAAATGTATTGACATTTAGAAAATTATTATTTTAGGATATCGCCTATCAATAGTTATTATTATTCGGATATTAATAAAATTAACTTCATTGGAAAATCATTTAAAATTAAATTACGTAATGAGGAGGCTAAAAATATAAAATTCAAATGTGCCAACGTAAAACTAAATAAAACAATTTTAAATTTCTGTGCTGGCAATTACCAATTCTTTTTGAGAAATCAATTTTCTATGTGGCAGAAGAAATGAAGAAGTGTCTCAAATATTATACCAGAATTAGTTTGGAATTAATGTTGAATAAATTATATATATTTTCAATTTTATTTAATATATAAATAATAATGTATGCATGTATTATTTTGGCCATCGATTTCATCAATATTGGATATTTCATTATGAATACTGATTGCTCAAGTAACGCACAATGACACAACTATTTGTAACTATTATTCGTCGCCATCTAAATCATAGCTCTCACCCCAAAAGATTCCATGCTTTGCTAGGTTTACGAGCCTCAAATCATGGTTCTTATTGTTGATTTATGACGTTGTTTCATAAATCTACAATAAGAACCATAATTGAATGGAAACGAAGAGAAATCAACTCCAAGAGACAGAAGTCTACAACAAACAATTCAATCAGGTAATAAAGCCTAAACCAACACCAGAAACCATCACGAACCAGATATCGATAGCATAAACTGACGTACGAAAAATTTAGAAAATATACATATCCAATATAAATATACTTTAGTTATTGGAAATTAGATTGCTTAATGAGCAAGTTCAAATGTGTTAGTGATAAATGGTAAATAAAAACATTTTAAATATTTTTGTGTGGGAAATTACCATCTCTATTTGAGCTATGCATTATGTCGAAAATGGCAGCAAAAATATTTAAAACCAGAATAGATCAAGTAATGAAGGTAAGTCAAACAGCCGTCCCGTTTTGTCAAATTTTGCGCATTAATGACAATGTGGGTCAATGTATTTCAATTGGTGACCTTACTGCGCAAATATTCGAAATTAATTACAGATTTCCACAGTATCATTCGAGTTCTCATTCTCTCGCTCGCTCTCTCTCTCTCTCTCTCTCTTTTTCTGTCATCGTGCGATAGGGAGTCGTTGGTGTGCTGTTTAGAATCATCGAATTATTCAGCAATCACGATATTTTTCATATAAGATGTAACATGTAGCTTAAATATCGAGGGGGAATGGATGTTGCCTTCTAGTTATGTTCGTCAGTAACAAGTGTTGTGTAAATATTTGCTGGGAACTTAACCTTTAAATTTCATATCCACGTGGAGACCTTTTGACATTACAAATTTACAAAAGGTACGTACGCTAATATTATTGTTATTGTTATGTTTATTGTAACAGATCCGGATATGTTTTCTGTATTTTAATAATTTTGCAGAAGTTTTGTTACAGTTTATCAATGTTGGCATATATTTTAATTACGTTGTTCATCATTAGGGTGACTACAAATCAAAGTAGGTTTTACGTATGAAATAAATTACAGTAAGTTCATGAGCGTCTCATTCCAGTTCCTTCGCCACCTAGTATAATTAAACAACCCAGCAGCAAGGAAATTCTTCTGTACGGAGATGGCGCAACAATCTATCTTGAATGCGAAGCTTTTTGTGAACCAGCTTGCAAGTATGCATGGATTAAAGATGGAAAGCCATTTGCTTGGGAAGCATATGGTGGTCGCATTAAACAACATCATGGAATTGGTACGCTGATAATAACGTTACCCCGAACAGAAGATATAGGTCAATATGGATGTACGGCCGAAAATAGATTAGGAATAGCCACTACCGATTCTGTATTTATACGCAAAATCGAATTGCACCAGTTTAACTACTCCATGCCACTAAACATTACGGCACCCGAAGGAATACCATACAAGTTGGCATGTGTACCTCCGTTCAGCTATCCAAAAGTAAAGGCAAACTGGGTAATGCATTTTAAAGCGGGAGAATTTAGCTCCATCAATAATCCACGTATGACTGTCGATCCCGACGGTAACTTATGGTTTTCCAATCTGACTATACTAGATTCGACAAGCGATGACTTCAGATACGCCTGTGTTATGTCATCGTTCACTCGGTTAACTTATAAATTTGGCCCAATGGTTAGACTGGAAGTGTTATCATCCGAACCGAAAATAAAATCGGAAATGGTTTTCCAATACGCAAGTCCCGAAAAGATATTCGCGCAAAGATTAAGAGATGTCGAACTGTTTTGCATTTACGGTGGTACACCATTACCTACAACGGTTTGGAAGAAAGAAGGAAAACTTATGGAATATTCGACGCGTATCAGAAGAACAAATTACGGGAAATCTTTACTGATAAAATTTTTGGACTTTGCAGATGAGGGAAAGTATTCATGTCACTTGAGTAACGGATATGCTATTGATATGGAGCACACTATAAGCCTGAAAGTTCTCTCTGCACCTGAGCTTATCGAAGAACCGCAAAATGTTCATTCGCAAGAAGGTGAAACTGCTCAATTGCGGTGCTACGCGCACGGGGAACCGGAACCAGAAATCATCTGGACATAGAATGGGAAGCCCATATCCCAGGCTCCGTTTTTTACCACTAAGCACGTTGCAAAAAATGTGATTACTTTTAAAAAGCTTAGTAAAATCAACACAGGCAATTATGGTTGTAATGCTAGCAATTTCTTGGGCTACAGCCATAAAGATATTTTTGTAAATGTATTAGAACACAATACAGATTTTGAGGTTAACGAAATTGTCGATGAGAAAAACATAAACATTACTTGCAAAGCATTCGGTGATCTAAAGCTGGGCATCAAATGGGTTCACAATGGCAAGGAATTGAGATGTAATAGATACAATGTTATGGACAGTGGTGATTTAAACATTAAAAACTTGCAAATTAGCGATACCGGAAATTACACATGCTCTGCTGTAAATAAGTTTGGAATAAACAATTCGACTTCGGTACTTGTTGTCAAACGGCATACGTATATAGAAAATGGACCTATCCTAGATAACGAAGTATTTTTCGGAAAAGACACTGAATTTAAGTGCAATGTTGTTCACGATGAATCGTTACCATTGGAAATAATTTGGCAGAAGGACGACAAACAGATTGATATTGCAAAAGATAATAAATATTCATATATATCGCAATCCAATTTTTTTATTACAAACACACAGCTTTCAGATTCAGCCAAATACACTTGCATTGCCAGAACCCCGCTAGATGAGGCAAGAGCACATGCTATTTTGAGAGTTCAAGATGTTCCAAGCGCACCTATTTTAAGAGTCAAGTGTAATGACATTTATGCCTTGCTTAACTGGAAGGTGAAACACTATGAAACTGCAGCAACAATAACGTACTATACTATTCAATACTCTAGTACTTTCATGCCGAATGTTTGGGAAACGATTTATGACGATATTCCTCCCGACGATTTTACCTATAATGTTGCTATGAGTCCTTGGACAAACTACACGTTTAGAGTTATTGCTTGGAATAAGGTTGGCGCTTCACCACCGTCTCAAAATTACCAAACATGCATGACCAAACCAAATGTACCATACAGAAATCCGGATGGCGTACGTGGCCAAGGCAATCGCCCGGACAATTTAGTTATTTATTGGATTCCGATGCCGGAAATTGATCACAACGCGCCAGGATTCAGATATAGAATATATTGGAAAAGAGATGCACCGGGTTTTGAATATAGATCTTTATATGAGATTCGTAATTGGAAACAGAACAAAGTGCTAATTGATCATCAACCATCTTTTCGCCGGTACAAATTCAAAATACTTGCATTAAACGATGTAGGCAAAGCTAATGTTTCTCCTCTGGAAGTAACAGGCTATTCTGGAGAAGATGTACCAGTTCAATCACCATACAATTTCACAGTGATTAAAATTGTAAATTCTTCATCTGTCGTACTCGGATGGAATGCAGTGCCAATAAACTCCGTTCGTGGTTATTTCATCGGTTACGAACTGATAATCTGGAGCGAAAATTCAACTGAACGTAGATATATTCAGGTGGACAATAAAACTACAAAATTGTTGTTAACAGATTTGGTTCCTTTAACAAGAAATTATGCGCAAATTTATGTTCAAAATAAAAAATATCGGGGTCCATCGGCTGATATACTGGATTTCCAAATTCCCAAAGGTTAGTACTCAAGCATTTTAAATAAAGTTGTGCAATTATGTTATGTTCTAGCTCCCGAACAGATATCCTATTTAGAAGCCCGCCAAATTGAAACTACCACATTTATGTTGTCTTGGAATAAGCCGGACGACCCATCCGGTGTATTGACTGGATACAAAATATATTATGCTAAGCTAAACGGAACGATGGAAGGACTTCTGACTGAAAGGGATCCACATGTCGATAATCCAAATCGGCTTTCCGCTGAAATAAGAGGACTTGTTCCGAATATTCATTATAGATTATATATAAGCGCAACTTCGTTAATTGGAGAATCAGCTGCGTATGTATATTTCGATTTATGTATATATTTATTTATTTTATGGACTTTAGATATTCTATTGATCGATATTTGGAGAAGGAGATAAGGACCTATGGTTATAGCGATGTCACCTCTATTATCATGTTGACAATTGCGTTAACATCCGGCATTGTATTAATTTGGTGTATAAGTTTGTTTGTGTTGTTAGCCGGTGTTAATCCATACTTGTAACATACATGATTATATGATCAATGAAAGAAAGAAAATAAAAGAAAAATGTATATAAACATTTATACAAACACACACCTCTATATATATATTTTTACACACACACACACACCCACAAAATGTTAATATATTTAAAGCAATGGTTCATTATTTATAATTTGAATGTAGTTCACATTTATCTAGTTTCTAATTTTATATTTACATTTAATAATAATAATAGTCTCATACATCACCAAACATTACATTATATGCAAAGAAAACATTTTTGTCATAGAATTATGATTTAATTTTCAACTATCTACAAATTAAATTATTATTACGTTCAATTCCACATTTATTTCAGTTACATAATTATTTTTGCTAAAATCCTATTTCCTTTTATTGTAATTATATCCTATTAGAGAATAAAAACCATACTCTTGGCAGGCCTCAGCTGCTATATTATTCATAATTAAACTCTTCATTAAATATATTTTAGATATAATGTTTTCTTCCATGCATATAAGTATATTGTTATTTCAATTATCTGCAGATACAAAAGATAGATCGATCTAGGTTCAATATGACAGTGGATCGAATTAAGGTAAATTATATTCTTACCTATTCTTCCACCGTTAGTTCCCATTTTTCATAACACATAGTACTAACGTTTAATCCCTTATACTTTTAACTGATCTTTTCACATAATATATTTTCGATGTGTTTTAATAATAAACTAGTATTGATAAACTAGTATTTTTTATTTTTACAGATAAATTATAATAGGATGATAGCTGTATTCAGTACTTTATATAATATTTTTTCGATATGAAAAAAGACTTTTCACAAGTCATTATTACTGTTTGATTATTACATTATTGATTATTAATTTATTTTTGTTTAAATATTTGTTGTGTTAGTAGGAAACATACAATATCTCCCCTGCAATACATTTGTTTATAAAAATATAGTAGGTTTTATTATGGATTTATAGCTATTTTAATTATTTTGGAAATCAATAAATGAATATAACTAAAATTATAAATTTTAATTCCTTCTGCAACTTCCTCCTCACCTCATCAATATAATTAAAAAATCCTAGAAACCCGTTCCCACGAAGATGGAATTCGCAATTCGTTCTACAAATCATATCCGTCTCCTTCTGTTGTATAATATTATGTGTTATGACATGTATGGTCCCGATCCCAATATCTTCAATCACAACTTTTATGTTTTTCAATATGCGGATGATACCACACTGGTTTCACACTCTTCCTCTCTACAATTAACCTCCTGCTCTCAATCGTAATATGCTTTATGAAAATAAACACATCCCATACAAAAATCCATTTCATCGCATATCTTCTTCGTCTTCCCGTGTTACATTAGATAATTATCCTATAAGTCCATCGCCTCTTGTCAAATACCTAGGAATACTTCATGTAAAACTGAACCTCAATTTCCATTCCAAATTAATCAAATCAAAAATAAAATACAGAGCCCGTCATTTTTGTTCCCTGACCTACTGTATAATCCATCTAGAAATCCATTTGCCGTCCAATCCTTGCCGTCCAATCCATCTGCTTTTGCAATGTTGTAGCATACATTTGTACCGGTTCCTGCTCAAGAGTACCCATGTTGTCTACCACATTCAGCTAGAATAATAATCGTATAGTTTGAAAGGTGTACAAGTTTATTATAGTGTATTATGTTATAGTACATGCGGAGGAGGACAAGGGTTGTTCACCGTCACCGGAATGTCTTCACCAGTGGCCAGAGCCTCCTCAGGGAGTTGAGCCACCCGGAGAGCATGTAACTGCTCATTGTGTGGAGCTGATCATCACTCCATTGTTAACATCCAAGAGACTACACCAGCAGCAGCAGAAGGACCGGCAACACTCTATCTTGTTATGCACTACAATATTACAAACATTAATTAATTACTTAGATACACAAATGACAACAACAATAGGATATGTCTTTTATTATGTGGAGGAGGAGGAGGACAGAGGTTGTTCACCAGCACCGGAAGGTCTTCACCAGTGGCCAGATCCTCCTCAGGGAGCTGAGCCACCCGGAAAGCATGGAACTGCTCATTGTGTAGAGCTCATCATCACATCATTGTTAACATCCAAGAGACTACACCATCATCATCAGCAGAAGGACCAACAACACTCTATTTTGTTATGCACTACAATATTACATACATTAATTAATTACTTACATACAAAAATGATGCACAGTCAAAACAATAGATTATGTCTTTTATTATGTGTACATCACCATCACTCAATTGATATATATCCAAGAGACAACACCATCATCAGCAGCAGCACCAGAAGGAGCAGCAACACTTAAATTGGTTATGTACTACAATATTACAAACATTAATTAATTACTTAAATACAAAAATGATGCACAGTCAAAACAATAGATTATGTCTTTTATTATGTGTACATCACCATCCCTCAATTGATATATATCCAAGAGACAACACCATCATCAGCAGCAGCACCAGAAGGACCAGCAACACTTAAATTGGTTATGCACTACAATATTACAAACATTAATTATTACTTACATACATACACATGCATGCATGTGCATATAATTATTTGAATTATGTAAGAAATGGAAGCTGCCTACCACCGATACTGCATCATCAAAATACAGCCCTAACGATCTCCCCACCTACCAAAATTACTAATAATTATATGCACATGCATGAATGTTTAATTTTGTATTAAAATATTAATAATTAATTATTAAATATTTGAATTATTTAAGAAAAAAAAGTTGCCTACCACCAAGAATGCATCATCATTTAAAACAATTCAGTCTTTTACTATTACGAGGTGTAAATAGGGATAGGGGCTGTTCTTCATGTTTGCAGCTTCAGGTAAACATCATCTAAGAGACATCATTATCATCAGTAGCAGCTGGGGCAGGGGAACAGAGCCACCCGGGGCCTTGGTACTGCTCATCGGGTGGGTGTTCATGGAGTCCTCCTCCTCTTCAGGGAAATGCAAACATATACATAACAGATACAACAACACCACCATCTGCTCATTTTTTGAACGATAGAGGCGAACTGAGCCACCAGGGGCCTTGGAACTGCTCATTGGGTGGGTCGTCCTTACCATCATGTCATTCTTTCAATTTGCTGGCTCAACCCCCCTTGGAACTACCCATTGGGTGTGCGTTCGGGGGGCCATCATCTTGACTCAATTATTAACATTCAAGAGACAGCACCAACACCAGAAGGAACATCTAAAACAACACGAGTTGCAAATTACTAAAGCTATTTTGCACAAACACCTTAGACGACGACGCACCTACCCCATCAACACCGGGCAATTCGCCGAAGATTACGTGAAGCACATCTTCGACGAAGAGGATCTCTTGCAATCATCATGAAGTTCGTGCAAATCAGCGCGTCACCATGAAGTTAGCATCAAACCAGGGTGTCACTAGCGCTAACGGTTGGATTCAGACAGTTGGTAGAACGTTCATAGCCCATGGTTGGAGAGAAGAAGATCTAATTTGAACGATAATGTAGATATCTGTAATATAATTCGAATAAAAAAACTTTTATAGTTGTATGTTTTTTTTACATATATTTTGTTTTTATTGATATTTCTTTACTGAATTTCATTTTCAAATTGTTGAATTGAAGTTAGAATTTGTTTAATATTTTATATATTAGCAAGCAAGTGCGTCCATGGATGGAGAACTAAAGATTTTGACAAAATTCCGATGAGGAAATTTCCACCGGTCGATTCTCCAATCTTCCAGCAATGCAAAGATGCTACACATAATCTCATGTTGAAAAATCTCGATGACTTACAGAAAAAAAAACCATTTCTGTAATTATGTTTCCCAAATTTGACAGAGAACATAATTAGAGTAAAAGTAGTTGAGGTAGAAGTAGAGAGCGAAGAATTTGGGGTAGAAGTACAGACCGAATTTGGGGTAGAAGTAGAGAGCGAATTTGAGATAGAACTAGAAGGCGAAGATACGAATAAAATACAACATGAAACTCATTCAAAATCAATGGCTGTAAAAATTCGAAATAAGAAACAAAAATAAAGCATTACAATTGAAACACATAGTAGGAAGAAATTGCAAAATATTTATTTAATTCTGGCAAGAGGAATAAAGGACAAAGCTATTTACTGGAGGATAAAACTGCATATTTTATTGATTCAGTGCAAGTTTTTACTAAGACAGTAAGCGGGGTCATGCAAATTATGATTGAGGTAAAATTAACAACTACTAATATGAAGAAATTTACTGCAGATTCCATGAGCACAGCATTGCTATGTAATTTTTTAAACAATTTATTTGACAGTTTTAATACCGACACAAAATTACAAGAAGGTGATATTGAATCCACAAATTTCCGTTTATTGTATGAGGCCAAAGATATTTTAAAAAGTATGCAATTTTTAAATAAGCAAAATAAATTAATTAAGCAGCCATCTGTACTACAATTTTTTTTTAAAACAATCGAGGTATTTATAAAATTGAATTTTATTCTGCTGCATAAAATGCAATTGAAATATCTACCAACAAAATGATTAAACCAGGATCCATTAGAAAACAAGTTTGGCCAATTGAGACAGATGCAAGAACCTAACAATAAGTCCTCGTGCATTATTAATAGATTTTCAACTTTTATTATTAACAATATAAGTATTCCAAATTCAAGAGGTGCGAATTGCAAATCAGTGTTTTGTAAAACCTTAGTAGAAGATTTAGAGCAATATTTAAATAAAAGGCATGAGCCATCAACAAACCCCGATAAAATTAGTTTAGCATTACCAAATAATTGTAATTATGTCAAACCCCTGGATCAAATATTAATTTCCAAATTGGCTATGGAATATTTGAATGCAATAGATCGATTAATAACGAAAACTAATTGTGATGTGTGCTATGCTAATGTTTGTCGGAGCACGCATACCACACCTGATCAAACAACTTATGTGTTGTACACAAAGAGACAATACTATAGAAACCAAATGTTATAATTACTTTCAAATTATTTGCGGACCTCAGCGCGAGACAATACCATAGTTGAGAATCGAAATGGATTACGAGGATTTATTTATGACAATGTATATATATTTATAAACTATGTTCATAATGTTAATATACTTTTTTTGGTTTTACTTTGTATTTATTTATGTATGTGTGTATCAAATCGTGCTTGTGTGAGTGTGTATGTGTGCCAATTGGTGCATGTGTGTGCGTATCAAATAGTGCGTGTACGTGTGTGTTAATTTGTACATATGTGTGTGATTTGTTTTAAAGTTGGCAGTAGGAACTAACCCTCTTGTTACGAATGGATCTGAACCAATTAACATCAGGCTCGTGTATCCCTGCTCCTGGTCACTACGGCTACCACTCCTGGGTACTCCACTTCACCTCGTTACAAACATGTACTTACACTTCAATTGCTCACTTACTGCTGCTCACACTGGCTGCGCACTGCCAGACGCGTCCGTTCTCGTCGACCGCTCGAACGAGAATGTTAGATAGGGACATGCAGGGGAACCAAGTCTTATGCAAAATTTGTTGTATGGCCACTGTGGTAGCGTAGTCATCGAAAATTCGCATCGGCAGCTCTTAAGGGGCGCCACAAGTACAAGCGCCAAATAATTTTTGAAAATTTATTACTAAATTTGAAACAAGTTTAACTATTATCAATCCTTTATAGAATCTTCAAACAATCATGTGTATTATTAATTTGTAAATTAAAATAATAAATCAATGTTCTTTGAGCGAAATTAGATGGAAAATATTATAATTCTTTTCTTTCTGATCATTTCTAGACAACTATCAGAGGAGATATTGTATGTTTCCTACTAACACAACAAATAATAATCAAACAGTAATAATGACTTGTGAAAAGTCATTTTTCATATCGAAAAAATATTATATAAAGTACTGAATACAGCTTCATCCTAATATAATTTATCTGTAAAAATAAAAAATACTAGTTTATCAACAAGTGATCGTGCAGCATTGTTAAAACACATCGAAAATATATTATGTGAAAAGATCAGTTAAAATTATAAGGGATAAAACGTTAGTACGATGTGTTATGAAAAATGGGAACTAACGGTGGAAGAATAGGTAAGAATATAATTTACCTTAATTCGTTCCACTGTCATATTGAACCTAGATCGATCTATCTTTTGTATCTGCAGATAATCGAAATAACAATATACTTATATGCATGGAAGAAAACATTATATCTAAAATATATTTAATGAAGAGTTTACTCTTGCCACAACTCATCCTATAACTAATGCATCATTGATGTTATTTATATTAAATTATGTTATTCATATCGCTTAGTTATTTGATAATGTAAGTAGTCTTAAAGAAACAATTTTATAGTTGTAAAAAAAAAACAAAATTACCTCCTGCCAAGTGCGGAGCCTTATTATGCTCTCGGCAAAAGGCGCATCCAATTTGCAGAGTCTCCAATAAACTGAAAAAATGGAAGATTATTACTAAATAATTTATTTGTGGTAAAACAAAGCATAAAACTAAAAACTGTTATTTTAGACACAATATAACGGATATTTGAACTTTAAAGATAATATATTTTTATAAATGAACATGAAATTTTAAATTATGAATCAAGAGACAAAATGTAAAAACATTCTTTTTCGCCAAAATGAACACATCTACTGCACTTAATAATTGAGATTCCATGTGCAAATTCAAATAGGATTTAAAATTAATTTATAATAAATAACTTGAGAATAGGTATTATAAATAATATAATTGTCTATAAATGATCTGAATGAAAAGAATTATAATATTTTCCATGTTATTTCTCTCAAAGAACATTTATTTATTATTATAATTTACATATTAATAATACACATGATTGTTTGAAGATTTTTTGAAGGATTAATAATAGTAAAACTTGTTTTAAATTTTGTAAGAAATTTAAAAAAAATTAAATTATTTAATTAGACGCTTGTCCCCTTAAGAGCTGCCGATGCGATTTTTTCGATGACTAGGCCACCACAGTGGCCATACAACAAATTTTGCATAAGACTTGATCCCCCTGGTTACTACGGTCAAAATTTCATTTGATTTAACTTTTCCTTTGTTTCCAAAATACGCAAACTGTTATAAAGATTTTTGTCACAAATTAAACATTTGAAAAAGTTCCGAACGGTTCCAAATTTATCCAATCGTTTCTTCGACTTGGTATTCAGCATCGTACCAACTGTTTTTAGATAAAAATAGATGTATCCAATTAAGGCACCCTGAAAGGGACTGCTTGGATATGCATCCATATGGTTTCGGTACTCCTGGTGGTAATGAAAGTCCTTCTGTTAGCAATGCCGCATCTAAGAACGCCCTCTCTTGGTGGTTCAGCATACGTTTGGTCCGTAATCATATCAATATTGAGCGGAAATTCGATCATACGTATTTGAGTATTTACTACCAAACCTAAATACAAATATTCTTTTGAACGTACAATACGTCAATTCAAACATTCACGCAGATCCCTGTACTCGAATGGTAAAGTGTACTTTTGTGCAAACATATTACGTAATTAAAATAATGTACTCTACAAGAAATCTAAATACTTCAATGCTCGATAGTCGGACACTATGAATAATATCACTTTTTGAAGCAGAATACGAGAATTTACAGAATATATCATACGTGTAAACATGATGTACGTTCGTGCGAAAAAGCATGAGCATCATCCTATTATCGTATATTCGCTTAAAGTACGACGATTTGTGTTTGCATTATGTATGTTAACTGTATAGAAAGGCGTGGGTGTTACGTAGATCGGTTGCATAATTAGGGAATGAGACAAAAGCCGTCATCCCACCTTTGTCTTGTACCGATGCTGGAAACCATTCTAAATCACGAAATGCCCCCACAAACTTCAGCTTTATTAAACCAACATAGCTGACGAATTCACAAGTTGTTATAGACGAATCACTTCATTCAAGCCATAGGATTTTATTGTAAATGGAAGGAGCTATCTATCCCTGGAGTTTGGTCGCTAAATCAATCTTCAGTTTTTTAATATGTATTTCTAAATACTTTAGTCAACAGTAGAACTCTTTATCTATGTAGATTCATTGTTGTATTAATATTATATATTTAACTTCCATGTTTGCAAGGATGAGATGTTCTGCAATAGTTAAGATCCGAATGTACCGTACTTAAAGTACTATCTAAGTTAATTCTTTTATAGTCATTAGGAGTACACTTTCGGGTAACCTAAAAAAAATGTAATTAAGATATAACAGTAGCAAAAAGTTAACAACTATATTTAATTATTAATAAGTTGTAAAGATTAGCGGACCAGAATACACTAACCGGAATATCTGCATTTTGATGTTGCACGTCAACTTTATTTAAAGTATAAAGTATATCCTCTCGATCATGGTATTTGTAACAATTTTCGATAATTTGCCTCAACGCACATGACCAAGAAACCTAAAATTAATTAAAAATTGTATATAACTTCATATAACGTTCTTTCGAATTTACTTTTCTCTTTTCTTCTACAGAACGAGTATCTCGTTTAACATTTTCCCAAGGCACTGTATCCGGCCACCATTGCGGTTTTGATGAAATTTTTCCCCAACCAGGTCTCTCGCGACCCGTCGAATATTTAAGCATCAGTGGAATAAATGATCTCAATTGAGATTGAGAAAAAATTTCTAATATTTTTACTTTACCATCAATTATAAATTTAGGTAAATCAAATTGAGAAGGATTCCTTTGAATTGTAAACTTCCCACCTTGGTATGCAAATGCCAAATCTAATTTCCTAATAATTATTGGTTTTATTTTATTTAATACTTTTTCTAATGGATTAGTTCAAATTACAGTATAGTTAGCATCTAAATCATCACTATATATGATTAGCACAGCTATTTGATTTCCAATTCTTTCTGTGTATTCGTCTATTATGTTTTTCAAATATAGTTTTCCAGGTATTTTTTTAAGTTTCATTGCATTTTTGGGTATTTTCATTTTTAATATGGAAGAAATTATTTTTTCCTGAGTTCCTTTTTGTTTTTCTTCATCGTCCATACTGGAATTACACTATTTGGCTCATATGAAGTTGATGCTAAAATTTAAAAGATATACAATTATATACAATAAGAAACTAATAGTAATCCATATACATATATACATCATATAGAATTATATAAAAACAATCCGCTTCGGGCCAGAAATTAAGGCCAGTCTTTAAAAGTTTAGCAACTAATTTAATCACAGAAGTTACTAAAGTGTTGTATACCAACACAATATACCAAGTTAATTATCACTAATGACTAATATTATGAATGATTTCTTTACTTACTAAAATATTACCAAATATAATCATAAGAACATATTGATATGTATAACCATTATTGTTAGTATTGTTGTATCTTATGTTGTATCTGCATGTTTATGTACAGATACGAGTATCATTATGACTTAGTACTTTTCCACTCTCTAAGCTTTCCAATAAGTAAATAGTACGAAATGACATTACTAATCTTAATCTTACATGATAAGATTTACTCTTATATACAAACTAGAAAGTGCATTCTAGCTAATGCGATAATAACTACAAATATGTATATTTGCCTGAGCACATGATGATTAGGGAATAAGACTCCCACTACCCTAAATTATGTACTATAAAATAAGATGTTTATGTAATATCAAGTCAGTCCCAGTCCAGTCCAGACACGGTCCAGATAGTCTTAGTGATACTTTGATCAAGTCCAAGTCTCACTCTACGTAGAAGCAACCTATGCCCTATGCTTGTAGCAACTGGAAGCAACTTTAAGAACTTATACATCAAAGTGTAAAATATATAATTGTTGTATACACCGTCTTTTTAATCTGGTATTTACCATAAAAACCCGCTGGGACTCCACATATTCCATCGCGATTTCAATATTTTGTTTTCATAACCTCACATTTGTTTACATTTTACTCTTCTCATTTACGCCCTTGCTGACTGACAATATCAGGTGATTTCCTTATATATGTATCATATGTAATTGAGTAGTATTTTTCCCGTGAATCTGCTTATTTCTATTTTCACCAACCGAAACCAAAGTGCTTTTAAGTGTTGTTAAATAATTATTAATAAATAAACATACCGGTCGTATTGTTTTAATCAGTCATCTGCCGCAACTTCAAATATTGGTTTATTTTGGGTATTGTAGATCAGGGATACAAGAATTCCATGCACATCTGTCGCTTGAATCTGCTTAAGTGTCTCTTCCAAGGGGAGCAAGTTTTATGCAAATTTTGTTGTATGGCCCAGGGAGACGTCAGTCACTAGTTAAAAAATATGTCGTATGGCGAGCGCGCTACAAGTCAATGCAGCCATTATTGCAAAAAGGTATTCAGCCTCGTACCAACCACAAATTAAAAAAAAAAAAGTATGTGTGTGTGTATATAAATAATTTTTTTTTAACAAAATATTTTATTTTCCAAATAACAATTAACTTTGTGATACAAACACAAGGCAGCAACGGTAATGATCCCTGCAGTGCATTCTGATATGTATCCAATCAAGATGGTCCTTCCACTCTAAAAAATATACATTTATTGTTAGTATTTAAGTTCAGCAGTACATCAATGGTTTAATTACCTCTCAAGCAATTTCCAGCAGCTTACTCCTCATAGATGATCCACGTATACTCATAATAGATTCATCTACTCTAAAAAATACACATTTATTATTAGCATTTAAGTTCAGCAGTACATCAATGGTTTAATTACCTCTCAAGCAGTGTCCAGCAGCTCCCTCCTCATAGTTGGTCGTTTAATTAACATTGTTGATGATAGTAACTGTGCAAGTAACTTACACACAAATATATAATAATTATAGAATTATTACTTACTTGCTTGTTTGCTTTCTTACAATTCTTACAACGGTCGAAATTTATCTTGTTTTTTCTGTTCCTTTGTTTCCAAAAAACGCAAAACACGCAAACTATCATAAAGTTTTTTGTCACTACGCAAACATTTGAAAAAGTTCCGAACGGTTCCGAATTCATCCGATCGTCTCTCTTCGGCTGGTATTCAGTCTCGTACCAACCGTTTTTGGATAAAAATTAAATACCAAAACAGACGTATCCTCTGAAGTCTCCCTGGCTCGAATGAGAATGTTAGATAGGGACATGCAGGGGAACCAACTCTTATGCAAAATTTGTTGTATGGCCACTGTGGTGGCGTAGTCATCGAAAATTCGCATCGGCAGCTCTTAAGGGGCGCCACAAGTACAAGCGCCAAATAATTTTTGAAAATTTATTACTAAATTTGAAACAAGTTTTACTATTATCAATCCTTTATAAAATCTTCAAACAATCATGTGTATTATTAATTTGTAAATTATAATAATAAATAAATGTTCTATGAGAGAAATTAGATGGAAAATATTATAATTCTTTTCTTTCTGATCATTTCTAGACAACTATCTTATTTATAATACCTATTCTCAAATTATTTATTATAAATTCATTTTAAATCCTATTTGAATTTGCACATGGTATTTTTTGGTTCTTTCATGGTGAAGTATTAGTAGTAAAGTATTTTTTAAATGCAAATACCAAAGATATTTAAGTGGTAGAATATAGTTGTAAAATTGTATATGTGACTTTCCTTTGCCTTTAAGTGTGGTAACATACTCCTATATAGATATTTAGCTTACAAAGAAATAATGAACAATTCTTACTTCAAACATTTTTACTAAAAGATGTTACTTTAGGAATTACACTAAATTAATTTTAATAAATTACACAGAGATTTAACACTAGTACATAATAATTATTTCTCTAATTTCCTTTTTATTCCGGAATATAATATTTTTGTGTTCCTTGAGTCGTACGTAATCAACATGTGCGAGTGGAAATCACTTGCTACAAAATAAATACTTAAATTAATTGTGGAACCTTTTTTATCGTGAGAATTATACTTAGGATGGTGTGATAATATAAATATGTGCCTTTGTGTATGGATAAACTAAATACACTTAAAATAAGTGTGAATAAGTACAACCTCTATGTATAGTGATTAATAAATGTTGATATGCTTATTATTAGTTTGGACTCAATATTAAAAAAAAAACATACAAGATTATCCATGATGGAAGTACGAACAGGGCCGCAGTTATGAAATCTTGCGCATGATTCTAAATATCATATGTTTATTTGCATATATAGGGGTGCTGGTTTGATTTTGATATTTTTAATGGTTAACCTGTATGTCACTGTTTGTACTCAACACCGCAGTAAATGGGGATGTAGGGGGTTGACGTTGGCGTGCAAGGTGCGCAAATAAATTAGTACATTTTTGGAATCCCCTAGTCGGATGTGTGCGGGCTAAATGAGTAGCAAAAGAGGAGAATGGAGGTTGGTTGGTTTGCTATCCTTGGATCCTAATTCTTGACTGTGTCATACAAAAGAGAGTTTACTATTAATTACTGATTAAAACAAAGACTTCGCAATGCATGCCTTTACAAAGAAGGCATGCATTGCTCTCGCGGTAAATTTCCCAATTACAAGTTATGTTTAATCAAATGTGTGTTTGCATATACATATTTCTATTTTCACACATACATGTTTCTAATATTTATTTATCGGTTTCTTTGAGAACAAACACAAACGTTATCAGTCTAAGAGTTATTACTGACTAAATTTCAAGTACAAACGATCGTCCCAATGATATTTAAATAAGGTTGGCTATAAGTCGAGTTTTAATTAAAATTTTTGAAGAACTTCCTATACTTCATAAATCGTTAATGTCAAGCCAGAATGAATGAATTATGTTATGACGGCACAGCCCGCAGTAGTATACACAATTTAATTTATTCAAATAAGGTAGGCTGTTGAACGTAATTATATTTCATCGATGAATCAATAGTCACGGAAAATGTTAATTCGAAATAATTGTGTATAATATAAGAGTATACAAAATATACCAAAGTTATTTCGAAATTATATTACGTACGTAACCGGTGTTTGTTAGGAAGGTAATATACATAGCCAGGAAATAACATATCAGATTTATATCTAACCTAAATTTTATTAGTATGAAATACATTTTAGATACTCAGAATATTTAAAATTACATGTGCTACCCAGAACTGTTGCATAGGTATCCTTTAATAATTAGTCTCTTAACTTACATTATCAATTCAAATCGCCTATAATTATCAGAAATTATTTGCACTGCGCTGTACTACAAAATCAAACACTCTAAGTGCAGGTGTAATATGTGCATAGAACAGTATCGTATATATCCGATTGCTATTGATTTGTGTCAGATGCGCGTATTAGTCACTTCATATGATATTCATATGAATTTAGAAGTTGAGAGAGAGATTCGAATTATTTGAAAAAGTAATTAACGCAATTGGCCTTCAAGAGAAATGGTTCCTTGGTCTTAAATTTTTCGTTCCGAAAGGTAACTTGATATGGCTTAAACATTTCAAGAAGGTATGGTATCGGTGGTTAGAAATGCTTTTCTTTGGCGCCGGCGTTTTCCGGTCAATGACCCAGTCAATGACCTGCGCCACAAAATTCCTCCGTTTTTGCGGCTCTTTGCGGTGTATTTACATACACATATTTCTATTTTCACACATAGATATAGAAGGAGAATTTTCATTATCCCCACAAAGTCGATAATCGTTCTCATTCTTTGTTTTTTACTACTGCATCGAAGACATTTTGCGAAGCCAGACGAGGTCTTGCATATCCACTTCTCCGTCTACAATACTTATTTCTTCAGACACTATTTCTATTGTCTCACAGTAAAAGTCATCTATATTAATAATATTGCTGTGATTAGTTCTATTACTATCACTAACATTACTTATATCTTCAGAATCGAGGATATTTTATTAATTTTTATTAAAATTTATAATTTTAGTTATATTCATTTATTGATTTCCAAAATAATTAAAATAGCTATAAATCCATAATAAAACCTCCTATATTTATTTATTATAATCAAATGTATTGCGGAGGAGATATTGTAGGTTTCCTACTAACACAACAAATATATTTTTTTTTATTATGTCGTATAATTTTATTTACAATCTATTCAGGGTGAACAATAAGTAAATCAGATCGCGATTGACATTGAATAGGTAAGCTTTCCCGGTGGATGTTTACCATTGTTATATTTATGAGATTAACAAATTACATAAATCTATATACTAAATCTAAAGGTTTATAGCGCTTAAGTCTATTTATTGTTTTGCTATTATCAAGTAGGTTAATAGCAAGTACGTTGTTATGTGATTCCAATCTGACTTCGTATCTTCTACTATTGTATCCTCAACAAAATCCATATGGAGGTCTTTGTGTATTTGTCTATTCGAAATGAACCACGGGGCTTTGATGATATTTCTTAGACATTTTGAATGAAATCTTTGTATAATTTATATGTTCGATTTGCTGGCAGCACCCCACAATTGGATACCATATGTCCATACTGGTTTCATTATCACCTTGTATATCAGTAGCTTATTCGTCACTGATAATTCCGATTTTTGCCCTAAAAGCCACTATAATTTTTTTAACTTTATATCCAATTGCTCTCTTTTAGCCTGAATGTGATCTTTCCAGGTGAGTCTTCTATCGAGATGGATGCCTAAGTATTTGACTTTTGTTGACTTGGACAGATCTTGGCCATTAATCCTTACTGTCGGGCAGGTGTCTTTGTTTAGCGTGAAAGTGATATGCACAGATTTCAGTTCGTTAACTGATATTCTCCACTTTTTCAGCCATTTCTGATGCTAAGATTGCTGTATCATCAGCAAATGTTGCTATCGTAGTATTGCTAGTATTAGAAATATCTACATTCTTTGAAACCTATATACTGACATAATTGTTGCATTTACTGCTTTAGTGTAATTCGCTGTCAAATTCGAAGAAACGTTTTTTCAAACTTCAAAAAAGTAGTGTCTTTACATTTTTGCTTATATCTCGAAAAGTATGCGACATATATTAATTATTGAGGTACCAAATGAAAGCTAAATGTCCATTGTTTAAAACCTATATACTGGTATAATTGTAGCATTTACTACTTTCGTGTAAATCGCTGTCAAATTTGAAGAAACGTTTTTTTAAGCTTCAAAAACGCAGTGTCTTTACTTATATCTCGAAAAGTATGAACGATATATTAATTATTATGGTACCAAATTAAAGCTAAATATTCATTCTTTAAAACGTATATACTGGTATAATTGTAGCATTTACTGCTTTCGTGTAATTTGCTGTCAAAATTGAAGAAACGTTTTTTCAAACTTCGAAAAAGTAGTGTCTTTACATTTTTGTTTATATTTCGAAAAGTATGCACGATATATTAATTATTGAGGTTCCAAATTAAAGCTGAATGTTCATTCTTTAAAACGTATATACTGGTATAATTGTAGCACTTACTACTTTCGTGTAAATCGCTGTCCAAGTTGAAGAAACGTTTTTTTAAGCTTCGAAAAAGCAGTGTCTATACTTATATCTCGAAAAGTATGCGACATATATAAATTATTGAGGTACCAAATGAAAGCTAAATGTCCATTGTTTAAAACCTATATACTGGTATAATTGTAGCATTTACTACTTTCGAGTAAATCGCTGTCAAATTTGAAGAAACGTTTTTTTAAGCTTCAAAAACGCAGTGTCTTTACTTATATCTCGAAAAGTATGAACGATATATTAATTATTATGGTACCAAATTAAAGCTAAATATTCATTCTTTAAAACGTATATACTGGTATAATTGTAGCATTTACTGCTTTCGTCTAATTTGCTGTCAAAATTAAAGAAACGTTTTTTCAAACTTCGAAAAAGTAGTGTCTTTATATTTTTGTTTATATTTCGAAAAGTATGCACGATATATTAATTATTGAGGTAGCAACTTAAAGCTGAATGTTCATTCTTTAAAACATATATACTGGTATAATTGTAGGATTTATTACTTTCATAGAAATCGCTGTCAAATTTGAAGAAACGTTATTTTAAGCTTCGAAAAAGCAGTGTCTTAACATTTTTGTTTATATTTCGAAAAGTATGCACGATATATTAATTATTGAGGTACCAAATTAAAGCTGAATGTTCATTCTTTGAAACGTATATACTAGCATAATTGTAGCATTTACTATTTTTGTGTAATTCGCTGTCAAATTTGAAAAAACGTTTTTTCAAACTTCGAAAAGTCAGTATCTTTACTTATATCTCGAAAAGTATGCGACATATATTAATTATTGAGGTACCAAATAAAAGCTGAATGTTCATTCTTTAAAACGTATATACTGGTATAATTATAGCATTTACTAATTTCGTGTAAATCGCTGTTCAAGTTGAAGAAACGTTTTTTTAAGCTTCGAAAAAGCAGTGTCTTCACATTTTTGTTTATATTTAGAAAAGTATGCACGATATATTAATTATTGAGGTACCAAATTAAAGCTGAATGTTCATTATTTATTTATAATTATTATTTATAATCAATAGTACGTATCATGAAATTTTGTTCCCATTTAATTTGTTATCATTCATATTTATTTTCATTATGTAGAAAATTATCAATCACGAATTTTCGCCCAATATGGGGAAATATTTTACGAATAGATATAGAAGGAAAAATTTTCATTATCCCCACAAAGTCGATAATCGTTCTCATTCTTTGTTGTGACAATTTGGGCAAAGGTAAAATTATTGTATAATTATCGTGTTTTTTGACAATTGATTGCGAGATTATTTTTAATAATTCATGCAGTACCAAATTAAAGCTTAATATTCATTCTTTAAAAATTATATACTGGTATAATTGTAGCATTTACTACTTTCGTGTAAATCGCTGTCAAATTTGAAGAAACGTTTTTTTAATGTTCGAAAAAGCAGTGTCTTTACATTTTGGTTTATATTTCGAAAAGTATGCACGATATATTAATTATTGAGGTTCCAAATTAAAGCTGAATGTTCATTCTTTGAAACATATATACTAGTATAATTATAGCATTTACTACTTTTGTGTAATTCGCTGTCAAAGTTGAAAAACGTTTTTTCAAACTTCGAAAAGTCAGTGTCTACTTATATCTGGAAAAGTATGCGACATATATTAATTATTGAGGTACCAAATTAAAGCTGAATGTTCATTATTTATAACGTATATACTGGTATAATTGTAGCGTTTACTACTTTTGTGTAATTCGCTGTCAAAATTGAAAAAACGTTTTTTCAAACTTCGAAAAGTCAGTGTCTACTTATATCTGGAAAAGTATGCGACATATATTAATTATTGAGGTACCAAATTAAAGCTGAATGTTCATTATTTATAACGTATATACTGGTATAATTATAGCATTTACTACTTTCGTGTAAATCGCTGTCAAATTTGAAGAAACGATTTTTTAAGCTTCGAAAAACCAGTGTCTTTACTTATATCTCGAAAAGTATGCGACATATATTAATTATTGGGGTACCAAATTAAAGCTGAATGTTCATTATTTATAACGTATATACTGGTATAATTTTAGCGTTTACTACTTTCGCGTAAATCGCTGTCAAACTTGAAGAAACGTTTTTTTAAGCTTCAAAAAAGCAGTGTCTTAACATTTTTGTTTATATTTCGAAAAGTATGCACGATATATTAATTATTGAAGTACCAAAGTAAAGCTTAATATTCACACTTTAAAACGTATATACTGGTATAATTGTAGCAGTTACTGTTTTCGCGTAATTCGCTGTCAAATTTGAATAAACTTTTTTTTAAGCTTCGAAAAAGCAGTGTCTTTATATTTTTGTTTATATCTCAAAAAGTATACGACATGCATAAATAATTGAGGTACTAAATTAAAGCTGAATGTTCATTCTTAAAAACACATATACTGGTATAATTGTAGCATTTACTACTTTTGTGTAATTCCCTGTCAAAATTGAAAAAACCTTTTTTTAAACTTCGAAAAAGCAGTGTCTTTATATTTTTGTTTATATTTTGAAAAGTATGCACGATATATTAATTATTGAGGTACCAAATTAAAGCTAAATTTTCATTCTTTAAAACGTACATACTGGTATAATTGTAGCAGTTACTGTTTTCGCGTAATTCGCTGTCAAATTTGAATAAACTTTTTTTTAAGCTTCGAAAAAGCAGTGTCTTTACATTTTTGCTTATATCTCGAAAAGTACGCGAGATAACTTAATTGTTGAGCTACCAAATTAAAGCCGAATGTTCATTATTTGAAACGTATACACTGGAATAATTGTAGCAGTTACTGTTTTCTCGTAATTCGCTGTCAAAATTGAATAAACTGTTTTTAAGCTTCGAAAAAGCAGTGTCTTTACATTTTTGCTTATATCTCGAAAAGTACGCGAGATAAATTAATTATTCAGCTACCAAATTAAAGCCGAATGTTCATTCTTTGAAACGTATACACTGGAATAATTGTAGCAGTTACTGTTTTTGCGTAATTCGCTGTCAAAGTTGAATAAACTTTTTTTTAGCTTCGAAAAAGCAGTGTCTTTACATTTTTGCTTATATCTCGAAAAGTTCTCAAGATAAATTAATTATTCAGCTAGCAAATTAAAGCCGAATGTTCATTCTTTGAAACGTATACACTGGAATAATTGTAGCAGTTACTGTTTTTGCGTAATTCGCTGTCAAAGTTGAATAAACTTTTTTTAAGCTTCGAAAAAGCAGCGTCTTTACATTTTTGCTTATATCTCGAAAAGTTCGCGAGATAAATTAATTGTTGAGTTACCAAATTAAAGCCGAATGTTCATTCTTTGAAACGTATATACTGGTATAATTGTAGCAGTTACTGTTTTCGCGTAATTCGCTGTCAAAGTTGAATAAACTTTTTTTAAGCTTCGAAAAAGCAGCGTCTTTACATTTTTGCTTATATCTCGAAAAATTCGCGAGATAAATTAATTGTTTAGCTACCAAATTAAAGCCGAATGTTCATTCTTTGAAACGTATATATTGGTATAATTGTAGCAGTTACTGTTTTCGCGTAATTCGCTGTCAAATTTGAATAAACTTTTTTTTAAGCTTCGAAAAAGCAGTGTCTTTACATTTTTGCTTATATCTCGAAAAGTACGCGAGATAACTTAATTGTTGAGCTACCAAATTAAAGCCGAATGTTCATTATTTGAAACGTATACACTGGAATAATTGTAGCAGTTACTGTTTTCTCGTAATTCGCTGTCAAAATTGAATAAACTGTTTTTAAGCTTCGAAAAAGCAGTGTCTTTACATTTTTGCTTATATCTCGAAAAGTTCGCGAGATAAATTAATTATTGAGCTACCAAATTAAAGCCGAATGTTCATTCTTTGAAACCTATATACTGGTATAATTGTAGCAGTTACTGTTTTCGCGTAATTCGCTGTCAAAGTTGAATAAACTTTTTTTTAACCTTCGAAAAAGCAGTGTCTTTACATTTTTGCTTATATCTCGAAAAGTACGCGAAATAAATTAATTGTTGAGCTACCAAATTAAAGCCGAATGTTCATTATTTGAAACGTATATACTGGTATAATTGTAGCAGTTACTGTTTTCGCGTAATTCGCTGTGAAAGTTGAATAAACTTTTTTTTTAGCTTCGAAAAAGCAGTGTCTTTACATTTTTGCTTATATCGCGAAAAGAACGCGAGATATATTAATTATTCAGCTACCAAATTAAATCCGAATGTTCATTCTTTGAAACGTATATACTGGTATAATTGTAGCAGTTACTGTTTTTGCGTAATTCGCTGTCAAAGTTGAATAAACTTTTTTTTAAGCTTCGAAAAAGCAGTGTCTTTACATTTTTGCTTATATCTCGAAAAGTTCGCAAGACAAATTAATTATTCAGCTACCAAATTAAAGCCGAATGTTCATTCTTTGAAACGTATATAATGGTATAATTGTAGCAGTTACTGTTTTTGCGTAATTCGCTGTCAAAGTTGAATAAACTTTTTTTTAAGCTTCGAAAAAGCAGTGTCTTTACATTTTTGCTTATATCTCGAAAAGTACGCGAGATAAATTAATTATTCAGCTACCAAATTAAAGCCGAATGTTCATTCTTTGAAACGTATACACTGGAATAATTGTAGCAGTTACTGTTTTTGCGTAATTCGCTGTCAAAGTTGAATAAACTTTTTTTTAGCTTCGAAAAAGCAGTGTCTTTACATTTTTGCTTATATCTCGAAAAGTTCTCAAGATAAATTAATTATTCAGCTAGCAAATTAAAGCCGAATGTTCATTCTTTGAAACGTATACACTGGAATAATTGTAGCAGTTACTGTTTTTGCGTAATTCGCTGTCAAAGTTGAATAAACTTTTTTTAAGCTTCGAAAAAGCAGCGTCTTTACATTTTTGCTTATATCTCGAAAAGTTCGCGAGATAAATTAATTGTTGAGCTACCAAATTAAAGCCGAATGTTCATTCTTTGAAACGTATATACTGGTATAATTGTAGCAGTTACTGTTTTCGCGTAATTCGCTGTCAAAGTTGAATAAACTTTTTTTAAGCTTCGAAAAAGCAGTGTCTTTACATTTTTGCTTATATCTCGAAAAGTACGCGAGATAAATTAATTATTCAGCTACCAAATTAAAGCCGAATGTTCAATCTTTGAAACGTATATAATGGTATAATTGTAGCAGTTACTGTTTTTGCGTAATTCGCTGTCAAAGTTGAATAAACTTTTTTTTAAGCTTCGAAAAAGCAGTGTCTTTACATTTTTGCTTATATCTCGAAAAGTACGCGAGATAAATTAATTATTCAGCTACCAAATTAAAGCCGAATGTTCATTCTTTGAAACGTATACACTGGAATAATTGTAGCAGTTACTGTTTTTGCGTAATTCGCTGTCAAAGTTGAATAAACTTTTTTTTAGCTTCGAAAAAGCAGTGTCTTTACATTTTTGTTTATATTTTGAAAAGTATGCACGATATATTAATTATTGAGGTACCAAATTAAAGCTGAATGTTCATTATTTATAACGTATATACTGGTATAATTTTAGCGTTTACTACTTTCGCGTAAATCGCTGTCAAACTTGAAGAAACGTTTTTTTAAGCTTCAAAAAAGCAGTGTCTTAACATTTTTGTTTATATTTCGAAAAGTATGCACGATATATTAATTATTGAAGTACCAAAGTAAAGCTTAATATTCACACTTTAAAACGTATATACTGGTATAATTGTAGCAGTTACTGTTTTCGCGTAATTCGCTGTCAAATTTGAATAAACTTTTTTTAAGCTTCGAAAAAGCAGTGTCTTTATATTTTTGTTTATATCTCAAAAAGTATACGACATGCATAAATAATTGAGGTACTAAATTAAAGCTGAATGTTCATTCTTAAAAACACATATACTGGTATAATTGTAGCATTTACTACTTTTGTGTAATTCCCTGTCAAAATTGAAAAAACCTTTTTTTAAACTTCGAAAAAGCAGTGTCTTTATATTTTTGTTTATATTTTGAAAAGTATGCACGATATATTAATTATTGAGGTACCAAATTAAAGCTAAATTTTCATTCTTTAAAACGTACATACTGGTATAATTGTAGCAGTTACTGTTTTCGCGTAATTCGCTGTCAAATTTGAATAAACTTTTTTTTAAGCTTCGAAAAAGCAGTGTCTTTACATTTTTGCTTATATCTCGAAAAGTACGCGAGATAACTTAATTGTTGAGCTACCAAATTAAAGCCGAATGTTCATTATTTGAAACGTATACACTGGAATAATTGTAGCAGTTACTGTTTTCTCGTAATTCGCTGTCAAAATTGAATAAACTGTTTTTAAGCTTCGAAAAAGCAGTGTCTTTACATTTTTGCTTATATCTCGAAAAGTACGCGAGATAAATTAATTATTCAGCTACCAAATTAAAGCCGAATGTTCATTCTTTGAAACGTATACACTGGAATAATTGTAGCAGTTACTGTTTTTGCGTAATTCGCTGTCAAAGTTGAATAAACTTTTTTTTAGCTTCGAAAAAGCAGTGTCTTTACATTTTTGCTTATATCTCGAAAAGTTCTCAAGATAAATTAATTATTCAGCTAGCAAATTAAAGCCGAATGTTCATTCTTTGAAACGTATACACTGGAATAATTGTAGCAGTTACTGTTTTTGCGTAATTCGCTGTCAAAGTTGAATAAACTTTTTTTAAGCTTCGAATAAGCAGCGTCTTTACATTTTTGCTTATATCTCGAAAAGTTCGCGAGATAAATTAATTGTTGAGTTACCAAATTAAAGCCGAATGTTCATTCATTGAAACGTATATACTGGTATAATTGTAGCAGTTACTGTTTTCGCGTAATTCGCTGTCAAAGTTGAATAAACTTTTTTTAAGCTTCGAAAAAGCAGCGTCTTTACATTTTTGCTTATATCTCGAAAAATTCGCGAGATAAATTAATTGTTTAGCTACCAAATTAAAGCCGAATGTTCATTCTTTGAAACGTATATATTGGTATAATTGTAGCAGTTACTGTTTTCGCGTAATTCGCTGTCAAATTTGAATAAACTTTTTTTTAAGCTTCGAAAAAGCAGTGTCTTTACATTTTTGCTTATATCTCGAAAAGTACGCGAGATAACTTAATTGTTGAGCTACCAAATTAAAGCCGAATGTTCATTATTTGAAACGTATACACTGGAATAATTGTAGCAGTTACTGTTTTCTCGTAATTCGCTGTCAAAATTGAATAAACTGTTTTTAAGCTTCGAAAAAGCAGTGTCTTTACATTTTTGCTTATATCTCGAAAAGTTCGCGAGATAAATTAATTATTGAGCTACCAAATTAAAGCCGAATGTTCATTCTTTGAAACCTATATACTGGTATAATTGTAGCAGTTACTGTTTTCGCGTAATTCGCTGTCAAAGTTGAATAAACTTTTTTTTAACCTTCGAAAAAGCAGTGTCTTTACATTTTTGCTTATATCTCGAAAAGTACGCGAAATAAATTAATTGTTGAGCTACCAAATTAAAGCCGAATGTTCATTATTTGAAACGTATATACTGGTATAATTGTAGCAGTTACTGTTTTCGCGTAATTCGCTGTGAAAGTTGAATAAACTTTTTTTTTAGCTTCGAAAAAGCAGTGTCTTTACATTTTTGCTTATATCGCGAAAAGAACGCGAGATATATTAATTATTCAGCTACCAAATTAAATCCGAATGTTCATTCTTTGAAACGTATATACTGGTATAATTGTAGCAGTTACTGTTTTTGCGTAATTCGCTGTCAAAGTTGAATAAACTTTTTTTTAAGCTTCGAAAAAGCAGTGTCTTTACATTTTTGCTTATATCTCGAAAAGTTCGCAAGACAAATTAATTATTCAGCTACCAAATTAAAGCCGAATGTTCATTCTTTGAAACGTATATAATGGTATAATTGTAGCAGTTACTGTTTTTGCGTAATTCGCTGTCAAAGTTGAATAAACTTTTTTTTAAGCTTCGAAAAAGCAGTGTCTTTACATTTTTGCTTATATCTCGAAAAGTACGCGAGATAAATTAATTATTCAGCTACCAAATTAAAGCCGAATGTTCATTCTTTGAAACGTATACACTGGAATAATTGTAGCAGTTACTGTTTTTGCGTAATTCGCTGTCAAAGTTGAATAAACTTTTTTTTAGCTTCGAAAAAGCAGTGTCTTTACATTTTTGCTTATATCTCGAAAAGTTCTCAAGATAAATTAATTATTCAGCTAGCAAATTAAAGCCGAATGTTCATTCTTTGAAACGTATACACTGGAATAATTGTAGCAGTTACTGTTTTTGCGTAATTCGCTGTCAAAGTTGAATAAACTTTTTTTAAGCTTCGAAAAAGCAGCGTCTTTACATTTTTGCTTATATCTCGAAAAGTTCGCGAGATAAATTAATTGTTGAGCTACCAAATTAAAGCCGAATGTTCATTCTTTGAAACGTATATACTGGTATAATTGTAGCAGTTACTGTTTTCGCGTAATTCGCTGTCAAAGTTGAATAAACTTTTTTTAAGCTTCGAAAAAGCAGCGTCTTTACATTTTTGCTTATATCTCGAAAAATTCGCGAGATAAATTAATTGTTTAGCTACCAAATTAAAGCCGAATGTTCATTCTTTGAAACGTATATACTGGTATAATTGTAGCAGTTACTGTTTTCGCGTAATTCGCTGTCAAATTTGAATAAACCTTTTTTAAGCTTCGAAAAAGCAGCGTCTTTACATTTTTGCTTATATCTAGAAAAGTATGCGAGAAAAATTAATTGTTGGGCTACAAAATTATTATATCTCGAAAAGTTCGCGAGATAAATTAATTGTTGAGCTACCAAATTCAAGCCGAATGTTCATTGTTTGAAACCTATATACTGGAATAATTGTAGCAGTTACTGTTTTCGCGTAATTCGCTGTCAAAGTTGAATAAACTTTTTTTTTAGCTTCGAAAAAGCAGTGTCGTTACATTTTTGCTTATATCTCAAAAAGAAGTGCGATAAATTAATTATTCAGCTACCAAATTATTATATCTCAAAAAGTATGCGAGATAAATTAATTATTCAGCTACCAAATTAAAGCCGAATGTTCATTGTTTGAAACCTATATACTGGTATAATTGTAGCAGTTACTGTTTTCGCGTAATTCGCTGTCAAAGTTGAATAAACTTTTTTTTTAGCTTCGAAAAAGCAGTGTCTTTACATTTTTGCTTATATCTCGAAAAGTACGCGAGATAAATTAATTGTTGAGCTACAAAATTATTATATCTCAAAAAGTATGCTAGATAAATTAATTATTCAGCTACCAAATTAAAGCCGAATGTTCATTGTTTGAAACCTATATACTGGTATAATTGTAGCAGTTACTGTTTTCGCGTAATTCGCTGTCAAAGTTGAATAAACTTTTTTTAAGCTTCGAAAAAGCAGTGTCTTTACATTTTTGTTTATATTTCGAAAAGTATGCACGCTATATTAATTATTGAGGTAGCAACTTAAAGCTGAATGTTCATTCTTTATAACGTATATACTGGTATAATTATAGCATTTACTATTTTTGTGTAATTCGCTGTCAAAGTTGAATAAACTTTTTTTTAAGCTTCGAAAAAGCAGTGTCTTTACATTTTTGCTTATATCTCGAAAAGTACGCGAGATAAATTAATTATTCAGCTACCAAATTAAAGCCGAATGTTCATTCTTTGAAACGTATACACTGGAATAATTGTAGCAGTTACTGTTTTTGCGTAATTCGCTGTCAAAGTTGAATAAACTTTTTTTTAGCTTCGAAAAAGCAGTGTCTTTACATTTTTGCTTATATCTCGAAAAGTTCTCAAGATAAATTAATTATTCAGCTAGCAAATTAAAGCCGAATGTTCATTCTTTGAAACGTATACACTGGAATAATTGTAGCAGTTACTGTTTTTGCGTAATTCGCTGTCAAAGTTGAATAAACTTTTTTTAAGCTTCGAAAAAGCAGCGTCTTTACATTTTTGCTTATATCTCGAAAAGTTCGCGAGATAAATTAATTGTTGAGCTACCAAATTAAAGCCGAATGTTCATTCTTTGAAACGTATATACTGGTATAATTGTAGCAGTTACTGTTTTCGCGTAATTCGCTGTCAAAGTTGAATAAACTTTTTTTAAGCTTCGAAAAAGCAGCGTCTTTACATTTTTGCTTATATCTCGAAAAATTCGCGAGATAAATTAATTGTTTAGCTACCAAATTAAAGCCGAATGTTCATTCTTTGAAACGTATATACTGGTATAATTGTAGCAGTTACTGTTTTCGCGTAATTCGCTGTCAAATTTGAATAAACCTTTTTTAAGCTTCGAAAAAGCAGCGTCTTTACATTTTTGCTTATATCTCGAAAAGTATGCGAGAAAAATTAATTGTTGGGCTACAAAATTATTATATCTCGAAAAGTTCGCGAGATAAATTAATTGTTGAGCTACCAAATTAAAGCCGAATGTTCATTGTTTGAAACCTATATACTGGAATAATTGTAGCAGTTACTGTTTTCGCGTAATTCGCTGTCAAAGTTGAATAAACTTTTTTTTTAGCTTCGAAAAAGCAGTGTCGTTACATTTTTGCTTATATCTCAAAAAGAAGTGCGATAAATTAATTATTCAGCTACCAAATTATTATATCTCAAAAAGTATGCGAGATAAATTAATTATTCAGCTACCAAATTAAAGCCGAATGTTCATTGTTTGAAACCTATATACTGGTATAATTGTAGCAGTTACTGTTTTCGCGTAATTCGCTGTCAAAGTTGAATAAACTTTTTTTTTAGCTTCGAAAAAGCAGTGTCTTTACATTTTTGCTTATATCTCGAAAAGTACGCGAGATAAATTAATTGTTGAGCTACAAAATTATTATATCTCAAAAAGTATGCTAGATAAATTAATTATTCAGCTACCAAATTAAAGCCGAATGTTCATTGTTTGAAACCTATATACTGGTATAATTGTAGCAGTTACTGTTTTCGCGTAATTCGCTGTCAAAGTTGAATAAACTTTTTTTAAGCTTCGAAAAAGCAGTGTCTTTACATTTTTGTTTATATTTCGAAAAGTATGCACGCTATATTAATTATTGAGGTAGCAACTTAAAGCTGAATGTTCATTCTTTATAACGTATATACTGGTATAATTATAGCATTTACTATTTTTGTGTAATTCGCTGTCAAAGTTGAATAAACTTTTTTTTAAGCTTCGAAAAAGCAGTGTCTTTACATTTTTGCTTATATCTCGAAAAGTACGCGAGATAAATTAATTATTCAGCTACCAAATTAAAGCCGAATGTTCATTCTTTGAAACGTATACACTGGAATAATTGTAGCAGTTACTGTTTTTGCGTAATTCGCTGTCAAAGTTGAATAAACTTTTTTTTAGCTTCGAAAAAGCAGTGTCTTTACATTTTTGCTTATATCTCGAAAAGTTCTCAAGATAAATTAATTATTCAGCTAGCAAATTAAAGCCGAATGTTCATTCTTTGAAACGTATACACTGGAATAATTGTAGCAGTTACTGTTTTTGCGTAATTCGCTGTCAAAGTTGAATAAACTTTTTTTAAGCTTCGAAAAAGCAGCGTCTTTACATTTTTGCTTATATCTCGAAAAGTTCGCGAGATAAATTAATTGTTGAGCTACCAAATTAAAGCCGAATGTTCATTCTTTGAAACGTATATACTGGTATAATTGTAGCAGTTACTGTTTTCGCGTAATTCGCTGTCAAAGTTGAATAAACTTTTTTTAAGCTTCGAAAAAGCAGCGTCTTTACATTTTTGCTTATATCTCGAAAAATTCGCGAGATAAATTAATTGTTTAGCTACCAAATTAAAGCCGAATGTTCATTCTTTGAAACGTATATACTGGTATAATTGTAGCAGTTACTGTTTTCGCGTAATTCGCTGTCAAATTTGAATAAACCTTTTTTAAGCTTCGAAAAAGCAGCGTCTTTACATTTTTGCTTATATCTCGAAAAGTATGCGAGAAAAATTAATTGTTGGGCTACAAAATTATTATATCTCGAAAAGTTCGCGAGATAAATTAATTGTTGAGCTACCAAATTAAAGCCGAATGTTCATTGTTTGAAACCTATATACTGGAATAATTGTAGCAGTTACTGTTTTCGCGTAATTCGCTGTCAAAGTTGAATAAACTTTTTTTTTAGCTTCGAAAAAGCAGTGTCGTTACATTTTTGCTTATATCTCAAAAAGAAGTGCGATAAATTAATTATTCAGCTACCAAATTATTATATCTCAAAAAGTATGCGAGATAAATTAATTATTCAGCTACCAAATTAAAGCCGAATGTTCATTGTTTGAAACCTATATACTGCTATAATTGTAGCAGTTACTGTTTTCGCGTAATTCGCTGTCAAAGTTGAATAAACTTTTTTTTTAGCTTCGAAAAAGCAGTGTCTTTACATTTTTGCTTATATCTCGAAAAGTACGCGAGATAAATTAATTGTTGAGCTACAAAATTATTATATCTCAAAAAGTATGCTAGATAAATTAATTATTCAGCTACCAAATTAAAGCCGAATGTTCATTGTTTGAAACCTATATACTGGTATAATTGTAGCAGTTACTGTTTTCGCGTAATTCGCTGTCAAAGTTGAATAAACTTTTTTTAAGCTTCGAAAAAGCAGTGTCTTTACATTTTTGTTTATATTTCGAAAAGTATGCACGCTATATTAATTATTGAGGTAGCAACTTAAAGCTGAATGTTCATTCTTTATAACGTATATACTGGTATAATTATAGCATTTACTATTTTTGTGTAATTCGCTGTCAAATTTGAAAAAACGTTTTTTCAAACTTCGAAAAGTCAGTGTCTTTACTTATATCTCGAATAGTATGCGACATATATTAATTATTGAGGCACCAAATAAAAGCTGAATGTTCATTCTTTAAAACGTATATACTGGTATAATTGTAGGATTTATTACTTTCATATAAATCGCTGTCAAAGTTGAAGAAACGTTTTTTTAAGCTTCGAAAAAGCAGTGTCTTTACATTTTTGCTTATATCTCGAAAAGTTCGCGAGATAAATTAATTGTTGAGCTACCAAATTAAAGCCGAATGTTCATTCTTTGAAACGTATACACTGGAATAATTGTAGCAGTTACTGTTTTCGCATAATTCGCTGTCAAAATTGAATAAACTTTTTCTTAAGCTTCGAAAAAGCAGTGTCTTTACATTTTTGCTTATATCTCGAAAAGTTCGCGAGATAAATTAATTGTTGAGCTACAAAATTATTATATCTCAAAAAGTATGCGAGATAAATTAATTATTCAGCTACCAAATTAAAGCCGAATGTTCATTCTTGGAAACTTATACACTGGTATAATTGTAGGATTTATTACTTTCATATAAATCGCTGTCAAATTTGAAAAAACGTTTTTTCTAACTTCGAAAAGTCAGTGTCTTTACTTATATCTCGAAAAGTATGAGACATATATTAATTATTGAGGTACCAAATTAAAGCTGAAGGTTCATTCTTTAAAACATATATACTGGTATAATTGTAGGATTTATTACTTTCATATAAATCGCTGTCAAAGTTGAAGAAACGTTTTTTTAAGCTTCGAAAAAGCAGTGTCTTAACATTTTTGTTTATATTTCGAAAAGTATGCACGATATATTAATTATTGAGGTACCAAATTAAAGCTGAATGTTCATTATTTATTTATAATTATTATTTATAATCAATAGTACGTATCATGAAATTTTGTTCCCATTTAATTTGTTATCATTCATATTTATTTTCATTATGTAGAAAATTATCAATCACGAATTTTCGCCCAATATGGGGAAATATTTTACGAGTAGATATAGAAGGAGAAATTTTCATTATCCCCACAAAGTCGATAATCGTTCTCATTCTTTGTTGTGACAATTTGGGCAAAGGTAAAATTATTGTATAATTATCGTGTTTTTTCACAATTGATTGCGAGATTATTTTTAATAATTCATGCAGTACCAAATTAAAGCTTAATATTCATTCTTTAAAAATTATATACTGGTATAATTGTAGCATTTACTACTTTTGTGTAAAAGTTGAAGAAACCTTTTTTTAAAGTTCCAAAAAGCAGTGTCTTTACATTTTTGTTTATATTTTGAAAAGTATTCACGATATAGTAATTATTGAGGTACCAAATTAAAGCTGAATGTTCATTATTTAAAACATATATACTGGTATAATTGTAGGATTTATTACTTTCATATAAATCGCTGTCAAAGTTGAAGAAACGTTTTTTTAAGCTTCGAAAAAGCAGTGTCTTAACATTTTTGTTTATATTTCGAAAAGTATGCACGATATATTAATTATTGAGGTACCAAATTAAAGCTGAATGTTCATTATTTATTTATAATTATTATTTATAATCAATAGTACGTATCATGAAATTTTGTTCCCATTTAATTTGTTATCATTCATATTTATTTTCATTATGTAGAAAATTATCAATCACGAATTTTCGCCCAATATGGGGAAATATTTTACGAGTAGATATAGAAGGGGAAATTTTCATTATCCCCACAAAGTCGATAATCGTTCTCATTCTTTGTTGTGACAATTTGGGCAAAGGTAAAATTATTGTATAATTATCGTGTTTTTTCACAATTGATTGCGAGATTATTTTTAATAATTCATGCAGTACCAAATTAAAGCTTAATATTCATTCTTTAAAAATTATATACTGGTATAATTGTAGCATTTACTACTTTTGTGTAAAAGTTGAAGAAACCTTTTTTTAAAGTTCCAAAAAGCAGTGTCTTTACATTTTTGTTTATATTTTGAAAAGTATTCACGATATAGTAATTATTGAGGTACCAAATTAAAGCTGAATGTTCATTATTTAAAACGTATATACTGGTATAATTGTAGCATTTACTACTTTCGTGTAAATCGCTGTTCAAGTTGAAGAAACGTTTTTTTAAGCTTCGAAAAAGCAATGTCTTTACATTTTTGTTTATATTTCGAAAAGTATGCACGATATATTAATTATTGAGGTGCCAAATTAAAGCTGAATGTTCATTCTTTAAAACGTATATACTGGTATAATTGTAGCATTTACTGCTTTTGTGTAATTCGCTGTCAAAATTAAAGAAACGTTTTTTAAGCTTCAAAAAGCAGTGTCTTTCCTTATATTTCGAAAAGTATGAACGATATATTAATTATTATGGTACCAAATTAAAGCTGAATGTTCACTCTTTAAAACGTATATACTGGTATATTTGTAGCATTTACTACTTTTGTGTAATTCGCTGTCAAATTTGAAAAAACGTTTTTTCTAACTTCGAAAAGTCAGTGTCTTTACTTATATCTCGAAAAGTATGCGACATATATTAATTATTCAGGTACCAAATTAAAGCTGAATGTTCATTCTTTAAAACATATATACTGGTATAATTGTAGGATTTATTACTTTCATAGAAATCGCTGTCAAATTTGAAGAAACGTTTTTTTAAGCTTCGAAAAAGCAGTGTCTGAACATTTTTGTTTATATTTCGAAAAGTATGCACGATATATTAATTATTGAGGTACCAAATTAAAGCTGAATGTTCCTTCTTTGAAACGTATATACTAGTATAATTGTAGCATTTACTATTTTTGTGTAATTCGCTGTCAAATTTGAATAAACTTTTTTTAAGCTTCGAAAAAGCAGCGTCTTTACATTTTTGCTTATATCTCGAAAAATTCGCGAGATAAATTAATTGTTTAGCTACCAAATTAAAGCCGAATGTTCATTCTTTGAAACGTATATACTGGTATAATTGTAGCAGTTACTGTTTTCGCGTAATTCGCTGTCAAATTTGAATAAACCTTTTTTAAGCTTCGAAAAAGCAGCGTCTTTACATTTTTGCTTATATCTCGAAAAGTACGCGAGAAAAATTAATTGTTGAGCTACCAAATTAAAGCCGAATGTTCATTCTTTGAAACGTATATACTAGTATAATTGTAGCATTTACTATTTTTGTGTAATTCGCTGTCAAATTTGAATAAACTTTTTTTAAGCTTCGAAAAAGCAGCGTCTTTACATTTTTGCTTATATCTCGAAAAATTCGCGAGATAAATTAATTGTTTAGCTACCAAATTAAAGCCGAATGTTCATTCTTTGAAACGTATATACTGGTATAATTGTAGCAGTTACTGTTTTCGCGTAATTCGCTGTCAAATTTGAATAAACCTTTTTTAAGCTTCGAAAAAGCAGCGTCTTTACATTTTTGCTTATATCTCGAAAAGTACGCGAGAAAAATTAATTGTTGAGCTACCAAATTAAAGCCGAATGTTCATTCTTTGAAACGTATACACTGGAATAATTGTAGCAGTTACTGTTTTCGCGTAATTCGCTGTCAAAATTGAATAAACTTTTTCTTAAGCTTCGAAAAAGCAGTGTCTTTACATTTTTGCTTATATCTCGAAAAGTACGCAAGAAAAATTAATTGTTGAGCTACAAAATTATTATATCTCGAAAAGTTCGCGAGATAAATTAATTGTTGAGCTACCAAATTAAAGCCGAATGTTCATTGTTTGAAACGTATATACTGGTATAATTGTAGCAGTTACTTTTTTCGCGTAATTCGCTGTCAAATTTGAATAAACCTTTTTTAAGCTTCGAAAAAGCAGCGTCTTTACATTTTTGCTTATATCTCGAAAAGTACGCAAGAAAAATTAATTGTTGAGCTACAAAATTATTATATCTCGAAAAGTTCGCGAGATAAATTAATTGTTGAGCTACCAAATTAAAACCGAATGTTCATTGTTTGAAACCTATATACTGGTATAATTGTAGCAGTTACTGTTTTCGCGTAATTCGCTGTCAAAGTTGAATAAACTTTTTTTTCAGCTTCGAAAAAGCAGTGTCATTACATTTTTGCTTATATCTCGAAAAGAAGTGCGATAAATTAATTATTCAGCTACCAAATTAAAGCCGAATGTTCATTCTTTGAAACGTATATAATGGAATAATTGTAGCAGTTACTGTTTTCGCGTAATTCGCTGTCAAAATTGAATAAACTTTTTTTTAAGCTTCGAAAAAGCAGTGTCTTTACATTTTTGCTTATATCTCGAAAAGTTCGCGAGATAAATTAATTGTTGAGCTACCAAATTAAAGCCGAATGTTCATTCTTTGAAACGTTTATACTGGAATAATTGTAGCAGTTACTGTTTTCGCGTAATTCGCTGTCAAAATTGAATATACTTTTTCTTAAGCTTCGAAAAAGCAGTGTCTTTACATTTTTGCTTATATCTCGAAAAGTACGCGAGATAAATTAATTGTTGAGCTACAAAATTATTATATCTCAAAAAGTATGCGAGATAAATTAATTATTCTGCTACCAAATTAAAGCCGAATGTTCATTCTTTGAAACGTATACACTGGTATATTTGTAGCAGTTACTGTTTTCGCGTAATTCGCTGTCAAAGTTGAATAAACTTTTTTTAAGCTTTGAAAAAGCAGTCTCTTTACATTTTTGTTTATATTTCGAAAAGTATGCACGATATATTAATTATTGAGGTTCCAAATTAAAACTGAATGTTCATTCTTTATAACGTATATACTGGTATAATTATAGCATTTACTATTTTTGTGTAATTCGCTGTCAAATTTGAAAAAACGTTTTTCAAATTTCGAAAAGTCAGTGTCTTTACTTATATCTCGAAAAGTATGCGACCTATATTAATTATTGAGGCACCAAATTAAAGCTGAATGTTCATTCTTTATTTATAATTATTATTTATAATCAATAGTACGTATCATGAAATTTTGTTCCCATTTAATTTGTTATCATTCATATTTATTTTCATTATGTAGATAATTATCAATCACGAATTTTCGCCCAATATGGGGAAATATTTTACGAATAGATATAGAAGGATAAATTTTCATTATCCCCACAAAGTCGATAATCGTTCTCATTCTTTGTTGTGACAATTTGGGCAAAAGTAAAATTATTGTATAATTATCGTGTTTTTTCACAATTGATTGCTTAATATTCATTCTTTAAAAAATATATACTGGTATAATTGTAGCATTTACTACTTTTGTGTAAAAGTTGAAGAAACCTTTTTTTAAAGTTCCAAAAAGCAGTGTCTTTACATTTTTGTTTATATTTCGAAAAGTATGCATGATATAGTAATTATTGAGGTACCAAATTAAAGCTGAATGTTCATTATTTAAAACGTATATACTGGTATAATTGTAGCATTTACTACTTTCGTGTAAATCGTTGTCAAATTTGAAGAAACGTTTTTTTAAGCTTCGAAAAAGCAGTGTCTTTACTTATATCTGGAAAAGTATGCGACATATTAATTATTGAGGTACCAAATTAAAGCTGAATGTTCATTCTTTATAACGTATATACTGGTATAATTGTAGCATTTACTACATTCGCGTAAATCGCTGTCAAAGTTGAAGAAACGTTTTTTTAAGCTTCGAAAAAGCAGTGTCTTTACATTTTCGCTTATATCTCGAAAAGTACGCGAGAAAAATTAATTGTTGGGCTACAAAATTATTATATCTCGAAAAGTTCGCGAGATAAATTAATTGTTGAGCTACCAAATTAAAGCCGAATGTTCATTGGTTGAAACCTATATACTGGTATAATTGTAGCAGTTACTGTTTTTTCGCGTAATTCGCTGTCAAAGTTGAATAAACTTTTTTTTTAGCTTCGAAAAAGCAGTGTCGTTACATTTTTGCTTATATAGAAAAGAAGTGCGATAAATTAATTATTCAGCTACCAAATTAAAGCCGAATATTCATTCTTTGAAACGTATATAATGGAATAATTGTAGCAGTTACTGTTTTCGCGTAATTCGCTGTCAAAATTGAATAAACTTTTTTTTAAGCTTCGAAAAAGCAGTGTCTTTACATTTTTGCTTATATCTCGAAAAGTTCGCGAGATAAATTAATTGTTGAGCTACAAAATTATTATATCTCAAAAAGTATGCGAGATAAATTAATTATTCAGCTACCAAATTAAAGCCGAATGTTCATTCTTTGAAACGTATATACTGGTATAATTGTAGCAGTTACTGTTTTCGCGTAATTCGCTGTCAAATTTGAATAAACCTTTTTTAAGCTTCGAAAAAGCAGCGTCTTTACATTTTTGCTTATATCTCGAAAAGTTCGCGAGATAAATTAATTGTTGAGCTACAAAATTATTATATCTCAAAAAGTATGCGAGATAAATTAATTATTCAGCTACCAAATTAAAGCCGAATGTTCATTCTTTGAAACGTATACACTGGTATAATTGTAGCAGTTACTGTTTTCGTGTAATTCGCTGTCAAAGTTGAATAAACTTTTTTTAATCTTCGAAAAAGCAGCGTATTTACATTTTTGCTTATATCTCGAAAAGTACGCGAAATAAATTAATTGTTGAGCTACAAAATTATTATATTTCGAAATTATGCGAGATAAATTCATTATTGAGCTACCACATTTAAGCCGAATGTTCATTCTTTGAAACGTATATACTGGTATAAATGTAGCAGTTACTGTTTTCGCGTAATTCGCTGTCAAATTTGAATAAACTTTTTTTTAAGCTTCGAAAAAGCAATGTCTTTACATTTTTGCTTACATCTCGAAAATTACACGAGATAAATTAATTGTTTAGCTACCAAATTAAAGCCGAATGTTCATTCTTTGAAACGTATACACTGGTATAATTGTAGCAGTTACTGTTTTCGCGTAATTCGCTGTCAAAGTTGAATAAACTTTTTTTAAGCTTCGAAAAAGCAGTGTCTTTACATTTTTGTTTATATTTCGAAAAGTATGCACGATATATTAATTATTGAGGTTCCAAATTAAAGCTGAATGTTCATTCTTTAAAACGTATATACTTGTATAATTGTAGCATTTACTGCCTTCGTGTAAATCGCTGTCAAAGTTGAAGAAACGTTTTTTCAAACTTCGAAAAAGTAGTGTCTTTATATTTTTGTTTATATTTCGAAAATTATGCACGCTATATTAATTATTGAGGTAGCAACTTAAAGCTGAATGTTCATTCTTTATAACGTATATACTGGTATAATTATAGCATTTACTATTTTCGTGTAATTCGCTGTCAAATTTGAAAAAACGTTTTTTCAAACTTCGAAAAGTCAGTGTCTTTACTTATATCTCGAAAAGTATGCGACATATATTAATTATTGAGGCACCAAATTAAAGCTGAATGTTCATTCTTTAAAACGTATATACTTGTATAATTGTAATATTTACTACTTTCGTGTAAATCGCTGTCAAATTTGAAGAATCGTTTTTTTAAGCTTCGAAAAAGCTGTGTCTTTACATTTTTGTTTATATTTCGAAAAGTATGCACGATATATTAATCATTGAGGTACCAAATTAAAGCTGAATGTTCATTCTTTATAACATATATACTGGTATAATTGTAGGATTTATTACTTTCATATAAATCGCTGTCAAAGTTGACATATATTAATTATTGAGGTACCAAATTAAAGCTGAATGTTCATTCTTTGAAACGTATATACTAGTATAATTGTAGCATTTACTATTTTTGTGTAATTCGCTGTCAAATTTGAAAAAACGTTTTTTCAAACTTCGAAAAGTCAGTGTCTTTACTTATATCTCGAAAAGTATGCGACATATATTAATTATTGAGGTACCAAATAAAAGCTGAATGTTCATTCTTTAAAACATATACTGGTATAATTATAGCATTTACTACTTTCGTGTAAATCGCTGTCAAATTTGAAGAAACGTTTTTTTAATGTTCGAAAAAGCAGTGTCTTTACATTTTTGTTTATATTTCGAAAAGTATGCACGATATATTAATTATTGAGGTTCCAAATTAAAGCTGAATGTTCATTCTTTGAAACGTATATACTAGTATAATTGTAGCATTTACTATTTTTGTGTAATTCGCTGTCAAATTTGAAAAAACGTTTTTTCAAACTTCGAAAAGTCAGTGTCTTTACTTATATCTCGAAAAGTATGCGACATATATTAATTATTGAGGTACCAAATAAAAGCTGAATGTTCATTCTTTAAAACTTATATACTGGTATAATTATAGCATTTACTACTTTCGTGTAAATCGCTGTCAAATTTGAAGAAACTTTTTTTTAAGCTTCGAAAAAGCAATGTCTTTACATTTTTGCTTACATCTCGAAAATTACACGAGATAAATTAATTGTTTAGCTACCAAATTAAAGCCGAATGTTCATTCTTTGAAACGTATACACTGGAATAATTGTAACAGTTACTGTTTTCGCGTAATTCGCTGTCAAAATTGAATAAACTGTTTTTAAGCTTCGAAAAAGCAGTGTCTTTACATTTTTGCTTATATCTCGAAAAGTTCGCGAGATAAATTAATTGTTGAGCTACCAAATTAAAGCCGAATGTTCATTCTTTGAAACGTATACACTGGAATAATTGTAGCAGTTACTGTTTTCGCGTAATTCGCTGTCAAAATTGAATAAACTTTTTCTTAAGCTTCGAAAAAGCAGTGTCTTTATATTTTTGCTTATATCTCGAAAAATTCGCAAGACAAATTAATTATTCAGCTACCAAATTAAAGCCGAATGTTCATTCTTTGAAACGTATATAATGGTATAATTGTAGCAGTTACTGTTTTTGCGTAATTCTCTGTCAAAATTGAATAAACTTTTTCTTAAGCTTCGAAAAAGCAGTGTCTTTACATTTTTGCTTATATCTCGAAAAGTTCGCAAGACAAATTAATTATTCAGCTACCAAATTAAAGCCGAATGTTCATTCTTTGAAACGTATATACTGGTATAATTGTAGCAGTTACTGTTTTCGCGTAATTCGCTGTCAAATTTGAATAAACCTTTTTTAAGCTTCGAAAAAGCAGCGTCTTTACATTTTTGCTTATATCTCGAAAAGTTCGCGAGATAAATTAATTGTTGAGCTACAAAATTATTATATCTCAAAAAGTATGCGAGATAAATTAATTATTCAGCTACCAAATTAAAGCCGAATGTTCATTCTTTGAAACGTATACACTGGTATAATTGTAGCAGTTACTGTTTTCGTGTAATTCGCTGTCAAAGTTGAATAAACTTTTTTTAATCTTCGAAAAAGCAGCGTATTTACATTTTTGCTTATATCTCGAAAAGTACGCGAAATAAATTAATTGTTGAGCTACAAAATTATTATATTTCGAAATTATGCGAGATAAATTCATTATTGAGCTACCACATTTAAGCCGAATGTTCATTCTTTGAAACGTATATACTGGTATAAATGTAGCAGTTACTGTTTTCGCGTAATTCGCTGTCAAATTTGAATAAACTTTTTTTTAAGCTTCGAAAAAGCAATGTCTTTACATTTTTGCTTACATCTCGAAAATTACACGAGATAAATTAATTGTTTAGCTACCAAATTAAAGCCGAATGTTCATTCTTTGAAACGTATACACTGGTATAATTGTAGCAGTTACTGTTTTCGCGTAATTCGCTGTCAAAGTTGAATAAACTTTTTTTAAGCTTCGAAAAAGCAGTGTCTTTACATTTTTGTTTATATTTCGAAAAGTATGCACGATATATTAATTATTGAGGTTCCAAATTAAAGCTGAATGTTCATTCTTTAAAACGTATATACTTGTATAATTGTAGCATTTACTGCCTTCGTGTAAATCGCTGTCAAAGTTGAAGAAACGTTTTTTCAAACTTCGAAAAAGTAGTGTCTTTATATTTTTGTTTATATTTCGAAAATTATGCACGCTATATTAATTATTGAGGTAGCAACTTAAAGCTGAATGTTCATTCTTTATAACGTATATACTGGTATAATTATAGCATTTACTATTTTCGTGTAATTCGCTGTCAAATTTGAAAAAACGTTTTTTCAAACTTCGAAAAGTCAGTGTCTTTACTTATATCTCGAAAAGTATGCGACATATATTAATTATTGAGGCACCAAATTAAAGCTGAATGTTCATTCTTTAAAACGTATATACTTGTATAATTGTAGTATTTACTACTTTCGTGTAAATCGCTGTCAAATTTGAAGAATCGTTTTTTTAAGCTTCGAAAAAGCTGTGTCTTTACATTTTTGTTTATATTTCGAAAAGTATGCACGATATATTAATCATTGAGGTACTAAATTAAAGGTAAATATTCATTATTTAAAACGTATATACTGGTATAATTGTAGCATTTACGGCTTATGTGTAATGCGCTGTCAAAGTTGAAGAAACGTTTTTTTAATCTTCAAAAACCAGTGTCTTTACATTTTTGTTTATATCTCGAAAAGTATACGACATATAAAAATTGTTAAGGTACCAAATTTAAGCTGAATGTACATTCTTTGAAACCTATATACTGATATAATTGTGTAATTCTCGTCATAAAAGCCCCTAATGACCACCTTCGGCATGGCGCTCTTTGGTAGCGAGCCCCATGGAAGAGCATATTCCCTCTGCGTCAATAATCTTTTTAGCTGACGCCTCGTTTTCGGCCTCTACGACCACGCCATTAACAGCTCCGCGAATATTGATAATGTTGATCCCCTTTAATGCTGGTCCCAACCCGCTTATAACCTTTTTCTTGACCTCCATGGAGGTAAGATTCCCGCATTTAGATTTCAAAAGGACAACCGGTGGAGCCGGCTTTTCCTTCTGGTTTTCCTTGATAATCTTAATTCTGTCACCCAGCTGCGGAGCAGCACCCCCCTAGGCACGGTGTTTTGCTTGGGCTGAGCATTTTGGCACGGCTGTACCGTTTGTTGCCGCGCTTGTACAGTCTTTTTATTGCCCTCCCCTTGTAAAGTGTCGGCATATGACCCTTTTTTTTGGGAACTCTTAACTAACTTCCATTTACCGGAATTGTCTTTACCGCCCTTTGTATTATCGCCGCCAAAGCGGCCTTGGTTTGTCGACAATTCCGCCGTGGTTGATACCGCGTTATCCACCGACTTTCCGGGGGTTTGTGGATGCAAGATCCCCCGGCCGATGCACCTTCTTAGCTCGTCGAGTGCCGAAGTGGCCCTCTCGACCTTTATTAACAGTGCAACTGCACTTGATTCGATAATGCTAATTGAATTGTTGTCAACCCCGCCGGAACCGCGAATCAGATTAACGGCCTCTTTTAATTCGCGAAAGGCCTGGTGGGCCTCGTCCGCCTCCGAGTTGTGACTAGCCAAGTTGTACTTGGCAACACGCCTAGTGCCAGCCGAAGTAACGCGGGGAACCTCTGAAGGAGGTAACTCCGCAGGAGTCAGCGACTGTTCCACTAGGGGAATGACCTCCACCGTAGGGGGTAAATCGTGAGTAGCCTGAGAGGCTTTCTCGCGCATCTTCCTCTTTTTTTCTTCCTTTTTCGCTTTAATGAATTGCTCTTTTGCTCTTGTGAGCCTACCCACTACATTTATTTCTGAATCGTTATCTTGCGATGAAGCGGCATTGTCCACATTTTCGGACTCTTGGTCCAACGTGGGCTCAGCCCCGTCCATCGCTCTTACCTCCTTTGTTGTTGCAGCTCCTCAAAACACGTCCGTCCGCTGGAAATCCAAGCACCGAATGAACTGCGCATGCGCAGTTGGGCCCCCGCTACCGCGAAGATTCCGACGCCAGCTCATCGAACACGTTCTTCCGCTCCTACTCCTGGATCCTGATGAACTGCGCAGCCTCCTTGAAACCCCCACTTCACACTCACTTACACTTGCGCACACTGTAGATCGCTCCTGGTACGTCCGCTCTTGTCGACCGCTCGAACGAGAATGAGTAGATAGGGACAAAGGGAATCTCGTTAATCCATTCATGCGCGTCACTAATTGGATGACTGGGAAGAACCGTACTCCGTAATTCACTTACTACGCATTCCATGTAATCCTCTCGCTATTATTGGACAGAAGAGCAGATAGGTAAGCCTTAAACACCGCCCTTAAACATCGCTTACCGAAAATAATCTCAACAATTCCGTGGTTATTCGTTGCATCTGAAACTTGTATAGAGAAATGTGTTTTCTATTAACGCTTAAAGATATTGAAATCATTAATTAATTAAAAACAGCAAAATTAATTTTAATTTGATGGTATTATATAATTTGACAATACAAGGAAATAAATAAAATTTTGGAGAATGTTTTATTAATATTAACAATATTAATATTATTTGTATGCGCTTAGAACATACCTTTAAAAATGTTGATTAAATATTTATATCCAATATGAATTTTCATATTCACTATAGTGCCTTAGGTTTTTTTTTTAAGTTTTGATCAAATATATTAGTATTATTTTTATATCAAATTTTAATATTTTTAAATTTATTAAGTGATTTTAATATAAATAAAATAATATTATTTAAAGTGGCTGTTATAAGCCACTTTTTATACTTTTCACTGTATGTCCTACCCTTTCGCCATAATCTTAGCCACGATTAAAGATGTTTAATAATCACTTAAAACAATCCACTAATTATTATGGGAAAGTAATTAAATGAGTCAACTATTGATAATCAATTAAGTTGCTATAACACGACGTTAAGACCAAAAATATTGTTTAGATTTCTGACTGCGCGCATACGCAAACGAGGAAAACATATTAGAAGCATAATTTCAAACTGAGATAACTGTAAAGTGATAGAATATAAACAAACTAAGACAGGTATTTTGGGACTGTTGCAATAAACGTTATTATAATTATTATAAAATGTGTTCAGCCAACTATTTTTGATAACCAGGTAGAAAATATCCGTTTTTTCTTTACGGGAACCTTATTTAAAAGAACTGTCGATTTAAAAAATATAGTTGGCAAAATAAGACATTTTTTCAGATGCAATAAAACAATAGGTATCCACAAAATTAAAAATGGGAAATTTCAGGAATACTGATGTTTACAAAGCACAAGACTAAAGCTCAAGACTAAATAAAAAAATAAGATTATACATTAAATCATTGTAGTGAACCTCGAAATTAGAATAAATAAAATGGAATCACATTATTAGTATACATATATCATTTTCTAATGCAGTCATTAAATTTGTATTATAAAATTTTATTAAATAAATCAACAATTTGGCTACAGTTATATTTACATCGGTCACTATTTTTTTAAATTGTATTAACTACATATAATGTATGATTTAAATAAAAAGATATTTAAATTGAATTGACAGAATATTTAGAATATTACATATTGTGTGGACATATAATTGATTATAAAAAGAAATTAGGTTTTTCTGAAACTTATTGATAATTTGAGAAAGAAAAAAATATAGAATTCTTTATATAACAAGAAAAAGATCAACTCTTATGAAGTGCTATTGGCCATAGGTTCTCTGCTTTGAATGTATATAATTTTAAAGAAGAAAAATCAGTAATGAATTTTATCGAGAATTTCTGATATTATTAAATACTGCTTTTGCATTTTATGTAAATATTTTTTTTGTTGTTAAATTTGATAATGTTGCTTATTAATCTCCACCATAAAACCGATCCGTTTAATGTTTATTTTTGTACTAAGCCTACTTAGTTTCTGTGTATTTTTATTACAAGAACGTCTTATTATAAAAACATTTACCTACGAAAAATTTTCTACACATAAGTGTTTATTTCCTTATCGTATCGTATGTCTAGTAATCCTTTAAGCTTAACACTTATATCTGCATTTATATTTTCCATTCTTCGTGAAAATAGGATTCGAACCAGTAGTGTGTACAGATTACAACCATCGTCATAAACACTGATGTGAAATAACATTTTTTTTTTGTTTTTTTTTATTCTTTTCTATTTATTATTTCCCGGAAAGTCGGCGGTTAACAGTGATTTTTTTACTTACTTTTGTTTACTACCATTTATTTTCATTTTTTACCACTTTTTAAAGTTTACGACTATTCTTCTTGGGAAAATATTAAAATTTTGAAATTTAAAACAAAAGAAAACAAATATACTGATTTCAATATTGTTACTAAACATTTAGAGGTATTTGATTTCGAATAGTATTAGAATATTTCATCTTTTAATATTCAACTTGTAATGTATATTTAGATAACATTCATGATTAGTATCGAAACATATATAAATAAAGAAATAAAATGTATTTATCTTATAATAACTGAATAAAAGAATAAAACTGAAAATTCTATTCAAATAAAATTTGAAGAGAATTGATATTGTTAATTTTAGCGTAAACGAAAAAAAATCTTGCTTCATAGTTTAGTTTGAAATGTAACTATTAATTTGAAAAATTATTAATGTTAAAGAATACTTAAATTTGTTTCTAAACAAGTATAATTGGCAATTACATATTAAAATATCATTTTTATATCAATTCTCAAGTTAAATTTATAAATCAATATCAGCTTATTTCAGATAAAACAAAATAATGAACTTTTTATTAACAATTTTTATTGGCCCATTTAGGACCAAAGGTATTTTTATGTATATGTTGAAATTGATTCATTGATAAATTACTGTTTATTAAAACAGGATAGTATCGTCATTTCTCGATCCATTAAAAATATAACGCGATCTAATATCGATCACTTCAATTTGCCTGTTTTATTTCAATATTAATAACAATTTTTTATTTGTTAATGAGAGCCAAACAACAATTTACCATACATTTTATATCCATACTTATCGTAGACTTACAGTAAATTAGATAATATTATATAAAAATAGCTATGATATAACCTTCTTTGTGCAAATTAACTGATATTCATATTGGGAATAATCGAAGAAAATCGTAAGGAGAATTAGAAAATTGTTATAAGTTCCGATAATTGTTCTAGTCAACGTATTTATTTTATTATAATTTAATTTATAAATACGTAATCATTTTTTTAAAATTTATATTATTGTGAAGTTTTTCAAACAGAAAACAAATTAAAATATGAAAATACTGCATAAAACTTTTTTAATTTAAAAATGAGGGAATCGTGGGAACTATTATTATTATTTATAAATTGAAAATAAAGTAAATTGATAAAAATCAAAATAATAATCAAAAATTGACTAAATTGGACAAATCTCCCCACATACATATAACAACTAATATTTTCTTGAAAGGAAACTCAATAATATTTATACTTCTAAAATATAAGTCCGAAATTTAATATAAGTATAATATATTCCTCAATGATATCTTCAATTTGACTTTAATACAATAAGATTGCATGTAGATACTGGAAAATGGTTGGAATGGATGCAGTATAAATCAAGGCCATTGGTTTTTAAAAATATGCTGATTAGAATTTATATTTTAATACATAACTTTTCTTCTTCAAAATTGTATTCTAGTAAAAAAAAAAATATATAAAAATTATAATTATATTTATTGCAACAGATAAAAACTAAAAACATATTTATGAAACAACAATAATAAAAACTAAAAATAATAATATTGTTATTACATTTATATGATATATAAATGGATTAAGATTTTTAGACTGAATAAACTTTTTAATGAAAAGCTACAGAAAATGGAGACAAAATTAAAAAAAGTTTTTTTTTTTTTTTTTTTTTTTTTTCTTATATTGTTTTATTTACAATCTGTCCTCGTGGACATTCAGTAAATTTGTGTGACATTTTTTTTAATGTGTTGACATTGTATTACTTTTTCAGATAAACTTCCCATTGGAAGTTTTATCTATTTGGTTTGGCTGGGTTTGAACCCGAGAAACTCACATCCGTGAGCGGCGACTCTAACCATTCGGCTACGAGTCGCCTTAAAAAAAGTTAACAACCAAAGATTTAAGAAGGTCCGTAAATATCATAGAAAACGTATTATTTGCAACTTTATACAGTATTATAATGTTGTTAAATCTCAGACGATAGTAATATATTATTCTATATATAAATATGTTGTTTTGTATAGTTATATACATCCAGTAAGGTAAGGTTGCTTATGTCGTACCGGTGCCTAAGTCACTTGCAAAACGTCAATTATCAGTGTGTACTGGAACGTTATACACATTTACATAAGCGATTACATTTCGTTAACGATTGCCGCCAAAATATTATTATTTAGTAATCTTATCTCTGTTTGTTATAACTTTCTGCATGTATCCGTAAGTAAGTTTTGTAGTTAATTATTGGTAAAATCGTTGTTTTTTTTAAATATAACTTCTATACCAATTATAGAATCTTATGTATAGAAAGAAATCGCAATAAATTTAATCAGTGTGAGGATAAGATTTTTTAACATGTGACTGCAGAAGTTGCCTTAGTCGTACTCATGCTTGTTTCTTAACCGGTATTTTACAGACCGTTATTATTATGTTAAAACGAATATATAATAAATGAAAAAATGAAGATATGGACGAGGGTGTTATTGGCTTTAATGAAGCACACAAACAATATAAAATCAATAAATCTGCGTTACGACGCCATTTGAAAGGATTGAATAAGAATGTAACTTTTGAAAGACCCAAGGATCTGACAATAGAAATGGAGAGGAGTTGGTTGGTCACATTCTTAATTTAGAATCATGTTTTTGTTGGGCTTACTGTAGTAGACCTCAGAAAACTTGCTTACCAGTTAGCTAAGGCATTCAACAAACAACGTGTTTATGATTTTTTTTGATAATTATGAATCTATATTAGATAAATACGAGATGCATCAAATAATAGAAAGCAAAGAGAAAATGTAAAGAAAACACTATTTAAAATAAAAAAAGAAAAGCTGCGGTTTACAGTTAAATGACTGAATGAAAATCAGGAGCAAAGCATGATTCAGTGCATGATATGCAAATCTTGGGTTCACGATCTTTGTGCTGGTGTTAATAAGAAGATGAAAAGATATGTATGTGAAGAATGTATTTATGCAAAATGTATGCAAAAAATACCCTATTTATATAAATAAAGGTATATTATTAAATTTATTTGTTTAATAATATACCTTTAATTAATTTAAAAATCGTCAATCATCTGCGTCGCGATGAAACACCTGTAGCTGCTCAAAATTAAGTAATACTTATTTCGACCAAAAAATGAGTGCGGTTTGCACATTCGATAAGAGTAAGTAACCATTTTGTCCCATTAAGTACAAAAAGAAGAAAAAAAAAACACCAATTAAAATCTATATACATTGAAGATCAATCCATCGATCAAACTTCACAAATGTTGTGAATTGCTAAAACATAGTTAATTTCATAACTTTCATACATCACCGTTGTTGAAGCGATTAGGGAAATCTTGTGGTTTGAATCGCTTCAGTCATCGTCGACGTGACTCGAAGTTCATCAGCTCAGCAGCAAGTTGGTTGGGGTGGTCCTCCAGCCGATGTTGGTACTTAATACTATATTTGATTATTTCATCTTTAATTAAAGCTGTGTTGGTGAAATTGTGTATTAGTATTTTCGACTGGAATCTCTGTAGAATGTCAATGCTACTATTACATGCATAACCCCATAGCTGAATACCATAAGTCCAAATCGGTTTTATGATGGTTTAGTAGATTAACAATATATTGTCGACTGAGGTGGATGAATATCTTCTCATTAGCCAGTGCAATTTCTTTACTGTTATTGCAACTGTTTTCTTTTGCTCTTCCATGGGGCTCGCTACCAAAGAGCGCCATGCCGAAGGTGGTCATTAGGGGCTTTTATGACGAGAATTACACAATTATATCAGTATATAGGTTTCAAAGAATGTACATTCAGCTTTAATTTGGTACCTTAACAATTTTTATATGTCGTATACTTTTCGAGATATAAACAAAAATGTAAAGACACTGGTTTTTGAAGATTAAAAAAACGTTTCTTCAACTTTGACAGCGCATTACACATAAGCCGTAAATGCTACAATTATACCAGTATATACGTTTTAAATAATGAATATTTAGCTTTAATTTGGTACCTCAATAATTAATATATCGTGCATACTTTTCGAAATATAAACAAAAATGTAAAGACACTGCTTTTTCGAAGCTTTAAAAAACGTTTCTTCAACTTTGACAGCGATTTATATGAAAGTAATAAATCCTACAATTATACCAGTATATATGTTTTAAAGAATGAACATTCAGCTTTAATTTGGTACCTCAATAATTAATATATGTCTCATACATTTCGAGATATAAGTAAAGACACTGACTTTTCGAAGTTAGAAAAAACGTTTTTTCAAATTTTACAGCGAATTACACAAAAGTAGTAAATGCTACAAATATACCAGTATATACGTTTTAAAGAATGAATATTTAGCTTTAATTTGGTACCATAATAATTAATATATCGTTCATACTTTTCGAAATATAAGGAAGGACCCTGCTTTTTGAAGCTTAAAAAAACGTTTCTTCAATTTTGACAGCGATTTACGCGAATATAGTAAATGTTACAATTATACCAGTATATACGTTATAAAGAATGAACATTCAGCTTTAATTTGGTACCTCAATGATTAATATATCGCGCATACTTTTCGAAATATAAACAAAAATGTAAAGACACAGCTTTTTCGAAGCTTAAAAAAACGATTCTTCAAATTTGACAGCGATTTACACGAAAGTAGTAAATACTACAATTATACAAGTATCTACGTTTTAAAGAATGAACATTCAGCTTTAATTTGGTGCCTCAATAATTAATATATGTTGCATACTTTTCGAGATATAAGTAAAGACACTGACTTTTCGAAGTTTGAAAAAACGTTTTTTCAAATTTGACAGCGAATTACACGAAAATAGTAAATGCTATAATTATACCAGTATATACGTTATAAAGAATGAACATTCAGCTTTAAGTTGCTACCTCAATAATTAATATAGCGTGCATACTTTTCGAAATATAAACAAAAATACTAGTGTATACGTTTCAAAGAATGAACATTCGGCTTTAATTTGGTAGCTAAACAATTAATTTATCTCGTGTAATTTTCGAGATGTAAGCAAAAATGTAAAGACATTGCTTTTTCGAAGCTTAAAAAAAAGTTTATTCAAATTTGACAGCGAATTACGCGAAAACAGTAACTGCTACAATTATACCAGTATATACGTTTCAAAGAATGAACATTCGGCTTAAATTTGGTAGCTCAATAATGAATTTATCTCGCATAATTTCGAGATATAATAATTTTGTAGCTCAACAATTAATTTATTTCGCGTGCTTTTCGAGATATAAGCAAAAATGTAAATACGCTGCTTTTTCGAAGCTTAAAAAAAGTTTATTCAACTTTGACAGCGAATTACACGAAAACAGTAACTGCTACAATTATACCAGTGTATACGTTTCAAAGAATGAACATTCGGCTTTAATTTGGTAGCTGAATAATCAATTTATCTCGCATACTTTTTGAGATATAATAATTTTGTAGCTCAACAATTAATTTATCTCGCGTAATTTTCGAGATATAAGCAAAAATGTAAAGACACTGCTTTTTCGAAGCTTAAGAAAAAGTATATTCAATTTTGACAGCGAATTACGCGAAAACAGTAACTGCTACAATTATTCCAGTATATACGTTTCAAAGAATGAACATTCGGCTTTAATTTGGTAGCTCAACAATTAATTTATCTCGCGAACTTTTCGAGATATAAGCAAAAATGTAAAGACACTGCTATTTCGAAGCTTAAAAAAGGTTTATTCAAATTTGACAGCGAAATACGCGAAAACAGTAACTGCTACAATTATACCAGTATATACGTTTCAAAGAATGAACATTCGGCTTTAATTTGGTAGCTGAATAATTAATTTGTCTTGCGAACTTTTCGAGATATAAGCAAAAATGTAAAGACACTGCTTTTTCGAAGCTTAAGAAAAAGTTTATTCAATTTTGACAGCGAATTACGCGAAAACAGTAACTGCTACAATTATTCCAGTGTATACGTTTCAAAGAATGAACATTCGGCTTTAATTTGGTAGCTCAACAATTAATTTTTCTCGCGTACTTTTCGAGATATAAGCAAAAATGTAAAGACGTTGCTTTTTCGAAGCTTAAAAAAGGTTTATTCAAATTTGACAGCGAATTACGCGAAAACAGTAACTGCTACAATTATACCAGTATATACGTTTCAAAGAATGAACATTCGGCTTTAATTTGGTAGCTAAACAATTAATTTATCTCGCGAATTTTTCGAGATATAAGCAAAAATGTAAAGACGCTGCTTTTTCGAAGCTTAAAAAAAGTTTATTCAACTTTGACAGCGAATTACGCGAAAACAGTAACTGCTACAATTATACCAGTGTATACGTTTCAAAGAATGAACATTCGGCTTTAATTTGGTAGCTGAATAATTAATTTATCTCGCATACTTTTTGAGATATAATAATTTTGTAGCTCAACAATTAATTTATCTCGCGTACTTTTCGAGATATAAGCAAAAATGTAAAGACACTGCTTTTTCGAAGCTTAAGAAAAAGTTTATTCAATTTTGACAGCGAATTACTCGAAAACAGTAACTGCTACAATTATTCCAGTGTATACGTTTCAAAGAATGAACATTCGGCTTTAATTTGGTAGCTGAATAATTAATTTATCGCACTTCTTTTCGAGATATAAGCAAAAATGTAATGACACTGCTTTTTCGAAGCTAAAAAAAAAGTTTATTCAACTTTGACAGCGAATTACGCGAAAACAGTAACTGCTACAATTATACCAGTATATAGGTTTCAAACAATGAACATTCGGCTTTAATTTGGTAGCTCAACAATTAATTTTTCTCGCGAACTTTTCGAGATATAATAATTTTGTAGCCCAACAATTATTTTTTCTCGCATACTTTTCGAGATATAAGCAAAAATGTAAAGACGCTGCTTTTTCGAAGCTTAAAAAAGGTTTATTCAAATTTGACAGCGAATTACGCGAAAACAGTAACTGCTACAATTATACCAGTATAGACGTTTCAAAGAATGAACATTCGGCTTTAATTTGGTAGCTCAACAATTAATTTATCTCGCGAACTTTTCGAGATATAAGCAAAAATGTAAAGACGCTGCTTTTTTGAAGCTTAAAAAAAGTTTATTCAACTTTGACAGCGAATTACGCAAAAACAGTAACTGCTACAATTATACCAGTATATATGTTTCAAAGAATGAACATTCGGCTTTATTTTGGTAGCTAAACAATTAATTTATCTAGCGTACTTTTCGAGATATAAGCAAAAATGTAAAGACACTGCTTTTTCGAAGCTTAAAAAAAAGTTTATTCAACTTTGACAGCGAATTACGCAAAAACAGTAACTGTTACAATTATACCATTATATACGTTTCAAAGAATGAACATTCGGCTTTAATTTGGTAGCTGAATAATTAATTTGTCTTGCGAACTTTTCGAGATATAAGCAATAATATAAAGACACTGCTTTTTCGAAGCTTAAGAAAAAGTTTATTCAATTTTGACAGCGAATTACGCGAAAACAGTAACTGCTACAATTATTCCAGTGTATACGTTTCAAAGAATGAACATTCGGCTTTAATTTGGTAGCTGAATAATTAATTTGTCTTGCGAACTTTTCGAGATATAAGCAATAATATAAAGACACTGCTTTTTCGAAGTTTAAAAAAAGGTTTTTTCAATTTTGACAGGGAATTACACAAAAGTAGTAAATGCTACAATTATACCAGTATATGTGTTTTTAAGAATGAACATTCAGCTTTAATTTAGTACCTTAATTATTTATGCATGTCGTATACTTTTTGAGATATAAACAAAAATATAAAAACACTGCTTTTTCGAAGCTTAAAAAAAGTTTATTCAAATTTGACAGCGAATTACGCGAAAACAGTAACTGCTACAATTATACCAGTATATACGTTTTAAAGAGTGAATATTAAGCTTTACTTTGGTACTTCAATAATTAATATATCGTGCATACTTTTCGAAATATAAACAAAAATGTTAAGACACTGCTTTTTTGAAGCTTAAAAAACGTTTCTTCAAGTTTGACAGCGATTTACGCGAAAGTAGTAAATGCTACAATTATACCAGTATATACGTTATAAATAATGAACATTCAGCTTTAATTTGGTACCTCAATAATTAATATATGTCGCATACTTTTCCAGATATAAGTAGACACTGACTTTTCGAAGTATGAAAAAACGTTTTTCAACTTTGACAGCGAATTACACAAAAGTAGTAAATGCTATAATTATACTAGTATATATGTTTCAAAGAATGAACATTCAGCTTTAATTTGGAACCTCAATAATTAATATATCGTGCATACTTTTCGAAATATAAACAAAAATGTAAAGACACTGCTTTTTCGAAGCTTAAAAAAACGTTTCTTCAAATTGAACAGCGATTTACACGAAAGTAGTAAATGCTACAATTATACCAGTATATACGTTTTAAATAATGAACATTCAGCTTTAATTTGGTACCTCAATAATTAATATATGTAACATACTTTTCCAGATATAAGTAAAGACACTGCTTTTTCGAAGCTTAAAAAAACGTTTCTTCAAATTTGACAGCGATTTACACGAAAGTAGTAAATGCTATAATTATAACAGTATATACGTTATAAATAATGAACATTCAGCTTTAATTTGGTACCTCAATAATTAATATATGTCGCATACTTTTCGAAATATAAACAAAAATGTAAAGACACTGCTTTTTCGAACATTAAAAAAACGTTTCTTCAAATTTGACAGCGATTTACACGAAAGTAGTAAATGCTACAATTATACTAGTATATATGTTTCAAAGAATGAACATTCAGCTTTAATTTGGTACCTCAATAATTAATATATCGTGCATACTTTTCGAAATATAAACAAAAATGTAAAGACACTGCTTTTTCGAAGCTTAAAAAAACGTTTCTTCAACTTGAACAGCGATTTACACGAAAGTAGTAAATGCTACAATTATACCAGTATATACGTTTTAAATAATGAACATTCAGCTTTAATTTGGTACCTCAATAATTAATATATGTAGCATACTTTTCCAGATATAAGTAAAGACACTGCTTTTTCGAAGCTTAAAAAAACGTTTCTTCAAATTTGACAGCGATTTACACGAAAGTAGTAAATGCTATAATTATAACAGTATATACGTTATAAATAATGAACATTCAGCTTTAATTTGGTACCTCAATAATTAATATATGTCGCATACTTTTCGAAATATAAACAAAAATGTAAAGACACTGCTTTTTCGAACATTAAAAAAAAGTTTCTTCAAATTTGACAGCGATTTACACGAAAGTAGTAAATGCTACAATTATACTAGTATATATGTTTCAAAGAATGAACATTCAGCTTTAATTTGGTACCTCAATAATTAATATATCGTGCATACTTTTCGAAATATAAACAAAAATGTTAAGACACTGCTTTTTTGAAGCTTAAAAAAACGTTTCTTCTAGTTTGACAGCGATTTACGCGAAAGTAGTAAACGCTACAATTATACCAGTATATACGTTATAAATAATAAACATTCAGCTTTAATTTGGTACCTCAATAATTAATATATGTCGCATACTTTTCCAGATATAAGTAGACACTGACTTTTCGAAGTTTGAAAAAACGTTTTTCAACTTTGACAGCGAATTACACAAAAGTAGTAAATGCTATAATTATACTAGTATATATGTTTCAAAGAATGAACATTCAGCTTTAATTTGGAACCTCAATAATTAATATATCGAGCATACTTTTCGAAATATAAACAAAAATGTAAAGACACTGCTTTTTCGAACATTAAAAAAACGTTTCTTCAAATTTGACAGCGATTTACACGAAAGTAGTAAATGCTACAATTATACTAGTATATATATTTCAAAGAATGAACATTCAGCTTTAATTTGGTACCTCAATAATTAATATATCGTGCATACTTTTCGAAATATAAACAAAAATGTTAAGACACTGCTTTTTCGAAGCTTAAAAAAACGTTTCTTCAACTTTGACAGCGATTTACACGAAAGTAGTAAATGCTACAATTATACCAGTACATACGTTTTAAAGAGTGAACATTCGGCTTTAATGTGGTACCTCAATAATTAATATATGTCGCATACTTTTCGAGATATAAGTAAAGACACTGCTTTTTCGAAGATTAAAAAAACGTTTCTTCAAATTTGACAGCGATTTACACGAAAGTAGTAAATGCTATAATTATACCAGTATATAAGTTTTAAAGAATGAACATTCAGCTTTTATTTGGTACCTCAATAATTAATATATGTCGCATACTTTTCGAGATATAAGTAAAGACACTGACTTTTCGAAGTTTGAAAAAACGTTTTTTCAAATTTGACAGCGAATTACACAAAAATAGTAAATGCTACAATTATACTAGTATATACGTTTCAAAGAATGAACATTCAGCTTTAATTTGGAACCACAATGATTAATATATCGTGCATACTTTTCGAAATATAAACAAAAATGTAAAGACACAGCTTTTTCGAAGCTTAAACAAACGATTCTTCAAATTTGACAGCGATTTACACGAAAGTAGTAAATACTACAATTATACAAGTATATACGTTTTAAAGAATGAACATTCAGCTTTAATTTGGTGCCTCAATAATTAATATATGTTGCATACTTTTCGAGATATAAGTAAAGACACTGACTTTTCGAAGTTTGAAAAAACGTTTTTTCAAATTTGACAGCGAATTACACGAAAATAGTAAATGCTATAATTATACCAGTATATACGTTATAAAGAATGAACATTCAGCTTTAAGTTGCTACCTCAATAATTAATATAGCGTGCATACTTTTCGAAATATAAACAAAAATACCAGTGTATACGTTTCAAAGAATGAACATTCGGCTTTAATTTGGTAGCTAAACAATTAATTTATCTCGTGTAATTTTCGAGATGTAAGCAAAAATGTAAAGACATTGCTTTTTCGAAGCTTAAAAAAAAGTTTATTCAAATTTGACAGCGAATTACGCGAAAACAGTAACTGCTACAATTATACCAGTATATACGTTTCAAAGAATGAACATTCGGCTTAAATTTGGTAGCTCAATAATGAATTTATCTCGCATAATTTCGAGATATAATAATTTTGTAGCTCAACAATTAATTTATTTCGCGTGCTTTTCGAGATATAAGCAAAAATGTAAATACGCTGCTTTTTCGAAGCTCAAAAAAAGTTTATTCAACTTTGACAGCGAATTACACGAAAACAGTAACTGCTACAATTATACCAGTGTATACGTTTCAAAGAATGAACATTCGGCTTTAATTTGGTAGCTGAATAATCAATTTATCTCGCATACTTTTTGAGATATAATAATTTTGTAGCTCAACAATTAATTTATCTCGCGTAATTTTCGAGATATAAGCAAAAATGTAAAGACACTGCTTTTTCGAAGCTTAAGAAAAAGTATATTCAATTTTGACAGCGAATTACGCGAAAACAGTAACTGCTACAATTATTCCAGTATATACGTTTCAAAGAATGAACATTCGGCTTTAATTTGGTAGCTCAACAATTAATTTAGCTCGCGAACTTTTCGAGATATAAGCAAAAATGTAAAGACACTGCTTTTTCGAAGCTTAAAAAAAAGTTTATTCAATTTTGACAGCGAATTACGCGAAAACAGTAACTGCTACAATTATTCCATTATATACGTTTCAAAGAATGAACATTCGGCTTTAATTTGGTAGCTGAATAATTAATTTATCGCACTTCTTTTCGAGATATAAGCAAAAATGTAATGACACTGCTTTTTCGAAGCTGAAAAAAAAGTTTATTCAACTTTGACAGCGAATTACGCGAAAACAGTAACTGCTACAATTATACCAGTATATAGGTTTCAAACAATGAACATTCGGCTTTAATTTGGTAGCTCAACAATTAATTTATCTCGCGAACTTTTCGAGATATAATAATTTTGTAGCTCAACAATTAATTTTTCTCGCGTACTTTTCGAGATATAAGCAAAAATGTAAAGACGCTGCTTTTTCGAAGCTTAAAAAAGGTTTATTCAAATTTGACAGCGAATTACGCGAAAACAGTAACTGCTACAATTATACCAGTATATACGTATCAAAGAATGAACATTCAGCTTTAATTTGGTAGCTGAATAATTAATTTGTCTTGCGAACTTTTCGAGATATAAGCAAAAATGTAAAGACACTGCTTTTTCGAAGCTTAAGAAAAAGTTTATTCAATTTTGACAGCGAATTACGCGAAAACAGTAACTGCTACAATTATTCCAGTGTATACGTTTCAAAGAATGAACATTCGGCTTTAATTTGGTAGCTCAACAATTAATTTTTCTCGCGTACTTTTCGAGATATAAGCAAAAATGTAAAGACGCTGCTTTTTCGAAGCTTAAAAAAGGTTTATTCAAATTTGACAGCGAATTACGCGAAAACAGTAACTGCTACAATTATACCAGTATATACGTTTCAAAGAATGAACATTCGGCTTTAATTTGGTAGCTAAACAATTAATTTATCTCGCGAATTTTTCGAGATATAAGCAAAAATGTAAAGACGCTGCTTTTTCGAAGCTTAAAAAAAGTTTATTCAACTTTGACAGCGAATTACGCGAAAACAGTAACTGCTACAATTATACCAGTGTATACGTTTCAAAGAATGAACATTCGGCTTTAATTTGGTAGCTGAATAATTAATTTATCGCACTTCTTTTCGAGATATAAGCAAAAATGTAATGACACTGCTTTTTCGAAGCTGAAAAAAAAGTTTATTCAACTTTGACAGCGAATTACGCGAAAACAGTAACTGCTACAATTATACCAGTATATAGGTTTCAAACAATGAACATTCGGCTTTAATTTGGTAGCTCAACAATTAATTTATCTCGCGAACTTTTCGAGATATAATAATTTTGTAGCTCAACAATTAATTTTTCTCGCGTACTTTTCGAGATATAAGCAAAAATGTAAAGACGCTGCTTTTTCGAAGCTTAAAAAAGATTTATTCAAATTTGACAGCGAATTACGCGAAAACAGTAACTGCTACAATTATACCAGTATATACGTTTCAAAGAATGAACATTCGGCTTTAATTTGGTAGCTGAATAATTAATTTGTCTTGCGAACTTTTCGAGATATAAGCAAAAATGTAAAGACACTGCTTTTTCGAATCTTAAGAAAAAGTTTATTCAATTTTGACAGCGAATTACGCGAAAACAGTAACTGCAACAATTATTCCAGTGTATACGTTTCAAAGAATGAACATTCGGCTTTAATTTGGTAGCTCAACAATTAATTTTTCTCGCGTACTTTTCGAGATATAAGCAAAAATGTAAAGACGCTGCTTTTTCGAAGCTTAAAAAAGGTTTATTCAAATTTGACAGAGAATTACGCGAAAACAGTAACTGCTACAATTATACGAGTATATACGTTTCAAAGAATGAACATTCGGCTTTAATTTGGTAGCTAAACAATTAATTTATCTCGCGAATTTTTCGAGATATAAGCAAAAATGTAAAGACGCTGCTTTTTCGAAGCTTAAAAAAAGTTTATTCAACTTTGACAGCGAATTACGCGAAAACAGTAACTGCTACAATTATACCAGTGTATACGTTTCAAAGAATGAACATTCAGCTTTAATTTGGTACCATAATAATTAATATATCGTTCATACTTTTTGAAATATAAGGAAAGACACTGCTTTTTGAAGCTTAAAAAAACGTTTCTTTAACTTTGACAGCGAATTACACAAAAGCAGTAAATGCTACAATTATACCAGTATATACGTTTTAAAGAATGAACATTCAGCTTTAATTTGGAACCTCAATAATTAATATATCGTGCATACTTTTCGAAATATAAACAAAAATGTAAAGACACTGCTTTTTCGAAGCTTAAAAAAACGTTTCTTCAACTTGAACAGCGATTTACACGAAAGTAGTAAATGCTACAATTATACCAGTATATACGTTTTAAATAATGAACATTCAGCTTTAATTTGGTACCTCAATAATTACTATATCGTGCATACTTTTCAAAATATAAACAAAAATGTAAAGACACTGCTTTTTGGAACTTTAAAAAAAGGTTTCTTCAACTTTTACACAAAAGTAGTAAATGCTACAATTATACCAGTATATAATTTTTAAAGAATGAATATTAAGCTTTAATTTGGTACTGCATGAATTATTAAAAATAATCTCGCAATCAATTGTGAAAAAACACGATAATTATACAATAATTTTACCTTTGCCCAAATTGTCACAACAAAGAATGAGAACGATTATCGACTTTGTGGGGATAATGAAAATTTCTCCTTCTATATCTACTCGTAAAATATTTCCCCATATTGGGCGAAAATTCGTGATTGATAATTTTCTACATAATGAAAATAAATATGAATGATAACAAATTAAATGGGAACAAAATTTCATGATACGTACTATTGATTATAAATAATAATTATAAATAAATAATGAACATTCAGCTTTAATTTGGTACCTCAATAATTAATATATCGTGCATACTTTTCGAAATATAAACAAAAATGTTAAGACACTGCTTTTTCGAAGCTTAAAAAAACGTTTCTTCAACTTTGACAGCGATTTATATGAAAGTAATAAATCCTACAATTATACCAGTATATATGTTTTAAAGATTGAACATTCAGCTTTAATTTGGTACCTCAAAAATTAATATATGTCTCATACTTTTCGAGATATAAGTAAAGACACTGACTTTTCGAAGTTAGAAAAAACGTTTTTTCAAATTTGACAGCGAATTACACAAAAGTAGTAAATGCTACAAATATACCAGTATATACGTTTTAAAGAATGAATATTTAGCTTTAATTTGGTACCATAATAATTAATATATCGTTCATACTTTTTGAAATATAAGGAAAGACACTGCTTTTTGAAGCTTAAAAAAACGTTTCTTTAACTTTGACAGCGAATTACACAAAAGCAGTAAATGCTACAATTATACCAGTATATACGTTTTAAAGAATGAACATTCAGCTTTAATTTGGAACCTCAATAATTAATATATCGTGCATACTTTTCGAAATATAAACAAAAATGTAAAGACACTGCTTTTTCGAAGCTTAAAAAAACGTTTCTTCAACTTGAACAGCGATTTACACGAAAGTAGTAAATGCTACAATTATACCAGTATATACGTATTAAATAATGAACATTCAGCTTTAATTTGGTACCTCAATAATTAATATATCGTGCATACTTTTCGAAATATAAACAAAAATGTAAAGACACTACTTTTTCGAAGTTTGAAAAAATGTTTCTTCAATTTTGACAGCAAATTACACGAAAGCAGTAAATGCTACAATTATACCAGTATATACGTTTTAAAGAATGAATATTTAGCTTTAATTTGGTACCATAATAATTAATATATCGTTCATACTTTTCGAGATATAAGTAAAGACACTGCGTTTTTGAAGCTTAAAAAAACGTTTCTTCACATTTGACAGCGATTTACACGAAAGTAGTAAATGCTATAATTATACCAGTATATACGTTTTAAAGAATGAACATTCAGCTTTTATTTGGTGCCTCAATAATTAATATATGTCGCATACTATTCGAGATATAAGTAAAGACACTGACTTTTCGAAGTTAGAAAAAACGTTTTTTC
>CAUOPU010000084.1:0-29838 GCA_963457615.1 Nicrophorus investigator
TCTTGAACCAAGCGAGATAAAAAAATTCTTTCTTCGCTATAATGCTTGGATTACTCCTAGAAGTATCCAGTTAAAGTTTCATCGAAATCGCTCCACGCATTCAAAAGATAAATTTATTTTTTGAGCAATAAATTCAAAGTCTCCGGATATGAACGTTTCAGCCAAAAATAAACGCATTTTGCACGCAAATTTCTGCGCTGTAACTACAGTTCTACCGATCCGATTTTAAAAAATGAACATTCATATTAACGCTTAGCTTCTATAAAGCTACATGGTGAACTCAGATAATTTTTAGGATCATTCCTTGTGAAGAAAATAATTAAATTTTAATCAAGAATTATTTGTTATTTTTATTAATTATTTCTTGAACCAAGCGAGATAAAAAAATTCTTTCTTCGCTATAATGCTTGGATTACTCCTAGAAGTATCCAGTTAAAGTTTCATCGAAAGCGCTCCACGCATTCAAAAGATAAATTTATTTTTTGAGCAATAAATTCAAAGTCTCCGGATATGAACGTTTCAGCCAAAAATAAACGCATTTTGCACGCAAATTTCTGCGCTGTAACTACAGTTCTACCGATCCGATTTTAAAAAATGAACATTCATATTAACGCTTAGCTTCTATAAAGCTACATGGTGAACTCAGATAATTTTTAGGATCATTCCTTGTGAAGAAAATAATTAAATTTTAATCAAGAATTATTTGTTATTTTTATTAATTATTTCTTGAACCAAGCGAGATAAAAAAATTCTTTCTTCGCTATAATGCTTGGATTACTCCTAGAAGTATCCAGTTAAAGTTTCATCGAAATCGCTCCACGCATTCAAAAGATAAATTTATTTTTTGAGCAATAAATTCAAAGTCTCCGGATATGAACGTTTCAGCCAAAAATAAACGCATTTTGCACGCAAATTTCTGCGCTGTAACTACAGTTCTACCGATCCGATTTTAAAAAATGAACATTCATATTAACGCTTAGCTTCTATAAAGCTACATGGTGAACTCAGATAATTTTTAGGATCATTCCTTGTGAAGAAAATAATTAAATTTTAATCAAGAATTATTTGTTATTTTTATTAATTATTTCTTGAACCAAGCGAGATAAAAAAATTCTTTCTTCGCTATAATGCTTGGATTACTCCTAGAAGTATCCAGTTAAAGTTTCATCGAAATCGCTCCACGCATTCAAAAGATAAATTTATTTTTTGAGCAATAAATTCAAAGTCTCCGGATATGAACGTTTCAGCCAAAAATAAACGCATTTTGCACGCAAATTTCTGCGCTGTAACTACAGTTCTACCGATCCGATTTTAAAAAATGAACATTCATATTAACGCTTAGCTTCTATAAAGCTACATGGTGAACTCAGATAATTTTTAGGATCATTCCTTGTGAAGAAAATAATTAAATTTTAATCAAGAATTATTTGTTATTTTTATTAATTATTTCTTGAACCAAGCGAGATAAAAAAATTCTTTCTTCGCTATAATGCTTGGATTACTCCTAGAAGTATCCAGTTAAAGTTTCATCGAAATCGCTCCACGCATTCAAAAGATAAATTTATTTTTTGAGCAATAAATTCAAAGTCTCCGGATATGAACGTTTCAGCCAAAAATAAACGCATTTTGCACGCAAATTTCTGCGCTGTAACTACAGTTCTACCGATCCGATTTTAAAAAATGAACATTCATATTAACGCTTAGCTTCTATAAAGCTACATGGTGAACTCAGATAATTTTTAGGATCATTCCTTGTGAAGAAAATAATTAAATTTTAATCAAGAATTATTTGTTATTTTTATTAATTATTTCTTGAACCAAGCGAGATAAAAAAATTCTTTCTTCGCTATAATGCTTGGATTACTCCTAGAAGTATCCAGTTAAAGTTTCATCGAAATCGCTCCACGCATTCAAAAGATAAATTTATTTTTTGAGCAATAAATTCAAAGTCTCCGGATATGAACGTTTCAGCCAAAAATAAACGCATTTTGCACGCAAATTTCTGCGCTGTAACTACAGTTCTACCGATCCGATTTTAAAAAATGAACATTCATATTAACGCTTAGCTTCTATAAAGCTACATGGTGAACTCAGATAATTTTTAGGATCATTCCTTGTGAAGAAAATAATTAAATTTTAATCAAGAATTATTTGTTATTTTTATTAATTATTTCTTGAACCAAGCGAGATAAAAAAATTCTTTCTTCGCTATAATGCTTGGATTACTCCTAGAAGTATCCAGTTAAAGTTTCATCGAAATCGCTCCACGCATTCAAAAGATAAATTTATTTTTTGAGCAATAAATTCAAAGTCTCCGGATATGAACGTTTCAGCCAAAAATAAACGCATTTTGCACGCAAATTTCTGCGCTGTAACTACAGTTCTACCGATCCGATTTTAAAAAATGAACATTCATATTAACGCTTAGCTTCTATAAAGCTACATGGTGAACTCAGATAATTTTTAGGATCATTCCTTGTGAAGAAAATAATTAAATTTTAATCAAGAATTATTTGTTATTTTTATTAATTATTTCTTGAACCAAGCGAGATAAAAAAATTCTTTCTTCGCTATAATGCTTGGATTACTCCTAGAAGTATCCAGTTAAAGTTTCATCGAAATCGCTCCACGCATTCAAAAGATAAATTTATTTTTTGAGCAATAAATTCAAAGTCTCCGGATATGAACGTTTCAGCCAAAAATAAACGCATTTTGCACGCAAATTTCTGCGCTGTAACTACAGTTCTACCGATCCGATTTTAAAAAATGAACATTCATATTAACGCTTAGCTTCTATAAAGCTACATGGTGAACTCAGATAATTTTTAGGATCATTCCTTGTGAAGAAAATAATTAAATTTTAATCAAGAATTATTTGTTATTTTTATTAATTATTTCTTGAACCAAGCGAGATAAAAAAATTCTTTCTTCGCTATAATGCTTGGATTACTCCTAGAAGTATCCAGTTAAAGTTTCATCGAAATCGCTCCACGCATTCAAAAGATAAATTTATTTTTTGAGCAATAAATTCAAAGTCTCCGGATATGAACGTTTCAGCCAAAAATAAACGCATTTTGCACGCAAATTTCTGCGCTGTAACTACAGTTCTACCGATCCGATTTTAAAAAATGAACATTCATATTAACGCTTAGCTTCTATAAAGCTACATGGTGAACTCAGATAATTTTTAGGATCATTCCTTGTGAAGAAAATAATTAAATTTTAATCAAGAATTATTTGTTATTTTTATTAATTATTTCTTGAACCAAGCGAGATAAAAAAATTCTTTCTTCGCTATAATGCTTGGATTACTCCTAGAAGTATCCAGTTAAAGTTTCATCGAAATCGCTCCACGCATTCAAAAGATAAATTTATTTTTTGAGCAATAAATTCAAAGTCTCCGGATATGAACGTTTCAGCCAAAAATAAACGCATTTTGCACGCAAATTTCTGCGCTGTAACTACAGTTCTACCGATCCGATTTTAAAAAATGAACATTCATATTAACGCTTAGCTTCTATAAAGCTACATGGTGAACTCAGATAATTTTTAGGATCATTCCTTGTGAAGAAAATAATTAAATTTTAATCAAGAATTATTTGTTATTTTTATTAATTATTTCTTGAACCAAGCGAGATAAAAAAATTCTTTCTTCGCTATAATGCTTGGATTACTCCTAGAAGTATCCAGTTAAAGTTTCATCGAAATCGCTCCACGCATTCAAAAGATAAATTTATTTTTTGAGCAATAAATTCAAAGTCTCCGGATATGAACGTTTCAGCCAAAAATAAACGCATTTTGCACGCAAATTTCTGCGCTGTAACTACAGTTCTACCGATCCGATTTTAAAAAATGAACATTCATATTAACGCTTAGCTTCTATAAAGCTACATGGTGAACTCAGATAATTTTTAGGATCATTCCTTGTGAAGAAAATAATTAAATTTTAATCAAGAATTATTTGTTATTTTTATTAATTATTTCTTGAACCAAGCGAGATAAAAAAATTCTTTCTTCGCTATAATGCTTGGATTACTCCTAGAAGTATCCAGTTAAAGTTTCATCGAAATCGCTCCACGCATTCAAAAGATAAATTTATTTTTTGAGCAATAAATTCAAAGTCTCCGGATATGAACGTTTCAGCCAAAAATAAACGCATTTTGCACGCAAATTTCTGCGCTGTAACTACAGTTCTACCGATCCGATTTTAAAAAATGAACATTCATATTAACGCTTAGCTTCTATAAAGCTACATGGTGAACTCAGATAATTTTTAGGATCATTCCTTGTGAAGAAAATAATTAAATTTTAATCAAGAATTATTTGTTATTTTTATTAATTATTTCTTGAACCAAGCGAGATAAAAAAATTCTTTCTTCGCTATAATGCTTGGATTACTCCTAGAAGTATCCAGTTAAAGTTTCATCGAAATCGCTCCACGCATTCAAAAGATAAATTTATTTTTTGAGCAATAAATTCAAAGTCTCCGGATATGAACGTTTCAGCCAAAAATAAACGCATTTTGCACGCAAATTTCTGCGCTGTAACTACAGTTCTACCGATCCGATTTTAAAAAATGAACATTCATATTAACGCTTAGCTTCTATAAAGCTACATGGTGAACTCAGATAATTTTTAGGATCATTCCTTGTGAAGAAAATAATTAAATTTTAATCAAGAATTATTTGTTATTTTTATTAATTATTTCTTGAACCAAGCGAGATAAAAAAATTCTTTCTTCGCTATAATGCTTGGATTACTCCTAGAAGTATCCAGTTAAAGTTTCATCGAAATCGCTCCACGCATTCAAAAGATAAATTTATTTTTTGAGCAATAAATTCAAAGTCTCCGGATATGAACGTTTCAGCCAAAAATAAACGCATTTTGCACGCAAATTTCTGCGCTGTAACTACAGTTCTACCGATCCGATTTTAAAAAATGAACATTCATATTAACGCTTAGCTTCTATAAAGCTACATGGTGAACTCAGATAATTTTTAGGATCATTCCTTGTGAAGAAAATAATTAAATTTTAATCAAGAATTATTTGTTATTTTTATTAATTATTTCTTGAACCAAGCGAGATAAAAAAATTCTTTCTTCGCTATAATGCTTGGATTACTCCTAGAAGTATCCAGTTAAAGTTTCATCGAAATCGCTCCACGCATTCAAAAGATAAATTTATTTTTTGAGCAATAAATTCAAAGTCTCCGGATATGAACGTTTCAGCCAAAAATAAACGCATTTTGCACGCAAATTTCTGCGCTGTAACTACAGTTCTACCGATCCGATTTTAAAAAATGAACATTCATATTAACGCTTAGCTTCTATAAAGCTACATGGTGAACTCAGATAATTTTTAGGATCATTCCTTGTGAAGAAAATAATTAAATTTTAATCAAGAATTATTTGTTATTTTTATTAATTATTTCTTGAACCAAGCGAGATAAAAAAATTCTTTCTTCGCTATAATGCTTGGATTACTCCTAGAAGTATCCAGTTAAAGTTTCATCGAAATCGCTCCACGCATTCAAAAGATAAATTTATTTTTTGAGCAATAAATTCAAAGTCTCCGGATATGAACGTTTCAGCCAAAAATAAACGCATTTTGCACGCAAATTTCTGCGCTGTAACTACAGTTCTACCGATCCGATTTTAAAAAATGAACATTCATATTAACGCTTAGCTTCTATAAAGCTACATGGTGAACTCAGATAATTTTTAGGATCATTCCTTGTGAAGAAAATAATTAAATTTTAATCAAGAATTATTTGTTATTTTTATTAATTATTTCTTGAACCAAGCGAGATAAAAAAATTCTTTCTTCGCTATAATGCTTGGATTACTCCTAGAAGTATCCAGTTAAAGTTTCATCGAAATCGCTCCACGCATTCAAAAGATAAATTTATTTTTTGAGCAATAAATTCAAAGTCTCCGGATATGAACGTTTCAGCCAAAAATAAACGCATTTTGCACGCAAATTTCTGCGCTGTAACTACAGTTCTACCGATCCGATTTTAAAAAATGAACATTCATATTAACGCTTAGCTTCTATAAAGCTACATGGTGAACTCAGATAATTTTTAGGATCATTCCTTGTGAAGAAAATAATTAAATTTTAATCAAGAATTATTTGTTATTTTTATTAATTATTTCTTGAACCAAGCGAGATAAAAAAATTCTTTCTTCGCTATAATGCTTGGATTACTCCTAGAAGTATCCAGTTAAAGTTTCATCGAAATCGCTCCACGCATTCAAAAGATAAATTTATTTTTTGAGCAATAAATTCAAAGTCTCCGGATATGAACGTTTCAGCCAAAAATAAACGCATTTTGCACGCAAATTTCTGCGCTGTAACTACAGTTCTACCGATCCGATTTTAAAAAATGAACATTCATATTAACGCTTAGCTTCTATAAAGCTACATGGTGAACTCAGATAATTTTTAGGATCATTCCTTGTGAAGAAAATAATTAAATTTTAATCAAGAATTATTTGTTATTTTTATTAATTATTTCTTGAACCAAGCGAGATAAAAAAATTCTTTCTTCGCTATAATGCTTGGATTACTCCTAGAAGTATCCAGTTAAAGTTTCATCGAAATCGCTCCACGCATTCAAAAGATAAATTTATTTTTTGAGCAATAAATTCAAAGTCTCCGGATATGAACGTTTCAGCCAAAAATAAACGCATTTTGCACGCAAATTTCTGCGCTGTAACTACAGTTCTACCGATCCGATTTTAAAAAATGAACATTCATATTAACGCTTAGCTTCTATAAAGCTACATGGTGAACTCAGATAATTTTTAGGATCATTCCTTGTGAAGAAAATAATTAAATTTTAATCAAGAATTATTTGTTATTTTTATTAATTATTTCTTGAACCAAGCGAGATAAAAAAATTCTTTCTTCGCTATAATGCTTGGATTACTCCTAGAAGTATCCAGTTAAAGTTTCATCGAAATCGCTCCACGCATTCAAAAGATAAATTTATTTTTTGAGCAATAAATTCAAAGTCTCCGGATATGAACGTTTCAGCCAAAAATAAACGCATTTTGCACGCAAATTTCTGCGCTGTAACTACAGTTCTACCGATCCGATTTTAAAAAATGAACATTCATATTAACGCTTAGCTTCTATAAAGCTACATGGTGAACTCAGATAATTTTTAGGATCATTCCTTGTGAAGAAAATAATTAAATTTTAATCAAGAATTATTTGTTATTTTTATTAATTATTTCTTGAACCAAGCGAGATAAAAAAATTCTTTCTTCGCTATAATGCTTGGATTACTCCTAGAAGTATCCAGTTAAAGTTTCATCGAAATCGCTCCACGCATTCAAAAGATAAATTTATTTTTTGAGCAATAAATTCAAAGTCTCCGGATATGAACGTTTCAGCCAAAAATAAACGCATTTTGCACGCAAATTTCTGCGCTGTAACTACAGTTCTACCGATCCGATTTTAAAAAATGAACATTCATATTAACGCTTAGCTTCTATAAAGCTACATGGTGAACTCAGATAATTTTTAGGATCATTCCTTGTGAAGAAAATAATTAAATTTTAATCAAGAATTATTTGTTATTTTTATTAATTATTTCTTGAACCAAGCGAGATAAAAAAATTCTTTCTTCGCTATAATGCTTGGATTACTCCTAGAAGTATCCAGTTAAAGTTTCATCGAAATCGCTCCACGCATTCAAAAGATAAATTTATTTTTTGAGCAATAAATTCAAAGTCTCCGGATATGAACGTTTCAGCCAAAAATAAACGCATTTTGCACGCAAATTTCTGCGCTGTAACTACAGTTCTACCGATCCGATTTTAAAAAATGAACATTCATATTAACGCTTAGCTTCTATAAAGCTACATGGTGAACTCAGATAATTTTTAGGATCATTCCTTGTGAAGAAAATAATTAAATTTTAATCAAGAATTATTTGTTATTTTTATTAATTATTTCTTGAACCAAGCGAGATAAAAAAATTCTTTCTTCGCTATAATGCTTGGATTACTCCTAGAAGTATCCAGTTAAAGTTTCATCGAAATCGCTCCACGCATTCAAAAGATAAATTTATTTTTTGAGCAATAAATTCAAAGTCTCCGGATATGAACGTTTCAGCCAAAAATAAACGCATTTTGCACGCAAATTTCTGCGCTGTAACTACAGTTCTACCGATCCGATTTTAAAAAATGAACATTCATATTAACGCTTAGCTTCTATAAAGCTACATGGTGAACTCAGATAATTTTTAGGATCATTCCTTGTGAAGAAAATAATTAAATTTTAATCAAGAATTATTTGTTATTTTTATTAATTATTTCTTGAACCAAGCGAGATAAAAAAATTCTTTCTTCGCTATAATGCTTGGATTACTCCTAGAAGTATCCAGTTAAAGTTTCATCGAAATCGCTCCACGCATTCAAAAGATAAATTTATTTTTTGAGCAATAAATTCAAAGTCTCCGGATATGAACGTTTCAGCCAAAAATAAACGCATTTTGCACGCAAATTTCTGCGCTGTAACTACAGTTCTACCGATCCGATTTTAAAAAATGAACATTCATATTAACGCTTAGCTTCTATAAAGCTACATGGTGAACTCAGATAATTTTTAGGATCATTCCTTGTGAAGAAAATAATTAAATTTTAATCAAGAATTATTTGTTATTTTTATTAATTATTTCTTGAACCAAGCGAGATAAAAAAATTCTTTCTTCGCTATAATGCTTGGATTACTCCTAGAAGTATCCAGTTAAAGTTTCATCGAAATCGCTCCACGCATTCAAAAGATAAATTTATTTTTTGAGCAATAAATTCAAAGTCTCCGGATATGAACGTTTCAGCCAAAAATAAACGCATTTTGCACGCAAATTTCTGCGCTGTAACTACAGTTCTACCGATCCGATTTTAAAAAATGAACATTCATATTAACGCTGAGCTTCTATAAAGCTACATGGTGAACTCAGATAATTTTTAGGATCATTCCTTGTGAAGAAAATAATTAAATTTTAATCAAGAATTATTTGTTATTTTTATTAATTATTTCTTGAACCAAGCGAGATAAAAAAATTCTTTCTTCGCTATAATGCTTGGATTACTCCTAGAAGTATCCAGTTAAAGTTTCATCGAAATCGCTCCAGCCATTCAAAAGATAAATTTATTTTTTGAGCAATAAATTCAAAGTCTCCGGATATGAACGTTTCAGCCAAAAATAAACGCATTTTGCACGCAAATTTCTGCGCTGTAACTACAGTTCTACCGATCCGATTTTAAAAAATGAACATTCATATTAACGCTGAGCTTCTATAAAGCTACATGGTGAACTCAGATAATTTTTAGGATCATTCCTTGTGAAGAAAATAATTAAATTTTAAACAAGAATTATTTGTTATTTTTATTAATTATTTCTTGAACCAAGCGAGATAAAAAAATTCTTTCTTCGCTATAATGCTTGGATTACTCCTAGAAGTATCCAGTTAAAGTTTCATCGAAATCGCTCCAGCCATTCAAAAGATAAATTTATTTTTTGAGCAATAAATTCAAAGTCTCCGGATATGAACGTTTCAGCCAAAAATAAACGCATTTTGCACGCAAATTTCTGCGCTGTAACTACCAGTTCTACCGATCCGATTTTAAAAAATGAACATTCATATTAACGCTTAGCTTCTATAAAGCTACATGGTGAACTCAGATAATTTTTAGGATCATTCCTTGTGAAGAAAATAATTAAATTTTAATCAAGAATTATTTGTTATTTTTATTAATTATTTCTTGAACCAAGCGAGATAAAAAAATTCTTTCTTCGCTATAATGCTTGGATTACTCCTAGAAGTATCCAGTTAAAGTTTCATCGAAATCGCTCCACGCATTCAAAAGATAAATTTATTTTTTGAGCAATAAATTCAAAGTCTCCGGATATGAACGTTTCAGCCAAAAATAAACGCATTTTGCACGCAAATTTCTGCGCTGTAACTACAGTTCTACCGATCCGATTTTAAAAAATGAACATTCATATTAACGCTTAGCTTCTATAAAGCTACATGGTGAACTCAGATAATTTTTAGGATCATTCCTTGTGAAGAAAATAATTAAATTTTAATCAAGAATTATTTGTTATTTTTATTAATTATTTCTTGAACCAAGCGAGATAAAAAAATTCTTTCTTCGCTATAATGCTTGGATTACTCCTAGAAGTATCCAGTTAAAGTTTCATCGAAATCGCTCCACGCATTCAAAAGATAAATTTATTTTTTGAGCAATAAATTCAAAGTCTCCGGATATGAACGTTTCAGCCAAAAATAAACGCATTTTGCACGCAAATTTCTGGCTGTAACTACAGTTCTACCGATCCGATTTTAAAAAATGAACATTCATATTAACGCTTAGCTTCTATAAAGCTACATGGTGAACTCAGATAATTTTTAGGATCATTCCTTGTGAAGAAAATAATTAAATTTTAATCAAGAATTATTTGTTATTTTTATTAATTATTTCTTGAACCAAGCGAGATAAAAAAATTCTTTCTTCGCTATAATGCTTGGATTACTCCTAGAAGTATCCAGTTAAAGTTTCATCGAAATCGCTCCAAGCATTCAAAAGATAAATTTATTTTTTGAGCAATAAATTCAAAGTCTCCGGATATGAACGTTTCAGCCAAAAATAAACGCATTTTGCACGCAAATTTCTGCGCTGTAACTACAGTTCTACCGATCCGATTTTAAAAAATGAACATTCATATTAACGCTTAGCTTCTATAAAGCTACATGGTGAACTCAGATAATTTTTAGGATCATTCCTTGTGAAGAAAATAATTAAATTTTAATCAAGAATTATTTGTTATTTTTATTAATTATTTCTTGAACCAAGCGAGATAAAAAAATTCTTTCTTCGCTATAATGCTTGGATTACTCCTAGAAGTATCCAGTTAAAGTTTCATCGAAATCGCTCCACGCATTCAAAAGATAAATTTATTTTTTGAGCAATAAATTCAAAGTCTCCGGATATGAACGTTTCAGCCAAAAATAAACGCATTTTGCACGCAAATTTCTGCGCTGTAACTACAGTTCTACCGATCCGATTTTAAAAAATGAACATTCATATTAACGCTTAGCTTCTATAAAGCTACATGGTGAACTCAGATAATTTTTAGGATCATTCCTTGTGAAGAAAATAATTAAATTTTAATCAAGAATTATTTGTTATTTTTATTAATTATTTCTTGAACCAAGCGAGATAAAAAAATTCTTTCTTCGCTATAATGCTTGGATTACTCCTAGAAGTATCCAGTTAAAGTTTCATCGAAATCGCTCCACGCATTCAAAAGATAAATTTATTTTTTGAGCAATAAATTCAAAGTCTCCGGATATGAACGTTTCAGCCAAAAATAAACGCATTTTGCACGCAAATTTCTGCGCTGTAACTACAGTTCTACCGATCCGATTTTAAAAAATGAACATTCATATTAACGCTTAGCTTCTATAAAGCTACATGGTGAACTCAGATAATTTTTGGGATCATTCCTTGTGAAGAAAATAATTAAATTTTAATCAAGAATTATTTGTTATTTTTATTAATTATTTCTTGAACCAAGCGAGATAAAAAAATTCTTTCTTCGCTATAATGCTTGGATTACTCCTAGAAGTATCCAGTTAAAGTTTCATCGAAATCGCTCCACGCATTCAAAAGATAAATTTATTTTTTGAGCAATAAATTCAAAGTCTCCGGATATGAACGTTTCAGCCAAAAATAAACGCATTTTGCACGCAAATTTCTGCGCTGTAACTACAGTTCTACCGATCCGATTTTAAAAAATGAACATTCATATTAACGCTTAGCTTCTATAAAGCTACATCGTGAACTCAGATAATTTTTAGGATCATTCCTTGTGAAGAAAATAATTAAATTTTAATCAAGAATTATTTGTTATTTTTATTAATTATTTCTTGAACCAAGCGAGATAAAAAAATTCTTTCTTCGCTATAATGCTTGGATTACTCCTAGAAGTATCCAGTTAAAGTTTCATCGAAATCGCTCCACGCATTCAAAAGATAAATTTATTTTTTGAGCAATAAATTCAAAGTCTCCGGATATGAACGTTTCAGCCAAAAATAAACGCATTTTGCACGCAAATTTCTGCGCTGTAACTACAGTTCTACCGATCCGATTTTAAAAAATGAACATTCATATTAACGCTTAGCTTCTATAAAGCTACATGGTGAACTCAGATAATTTTTAGGATCATTCCTTGTGAAGAAAATAATTAAATTTTAATCAAGAATTATTTGTTATTTTTATTAATTATTTCTTGAACCAAGCGAGATAAAAAAATTCTTTCTTCGCTATAATGCTTGGATTACTCCTAGAAGTATCCAGTTAAAGTTTCATCGAAATCGCTCCACGCATTCAAAAGATAAATTTATTTTTTGAGCAATAAATTCAAAGTCTCCGGATATGAACGTTTCAGCCAAAAATAAACGCATTTTGCACGCAAATTTCTGCGCTGTAACTACAGTTCTACCGATCCGATTTTAAAAAATGAACATTCATATTAACGCTTAGCTTCTATAAAGCTACATGGTGAACTCAGATAATTTTTAGGATCATTCCTTGTGAAGAAAATAATTAAATTTTAATCAAGAATTATTTGTTATTTTTATTAATTATTTCTTGAACCAAGCGAGATAAAAAAATTCTTTCTTCGCTATAATGCTTGGATTACTCCTAGAAGTATCCAGTTAAAGTTTCATCGAAATCGCTCCACGCATTCAAAAGATAAATTTATTTTTTGAGCAATAAATTCAAAGTCTCCGGATATGAACGTTTCAGCCAAAAATAAACGCATTTTGCACGCAAATTTCTGCGCTGTAACTACAGTTCTACCGATCCGATTTTAAAAAATGAACATTCATATTAACGCTTAGCTTCTATAAAGCTACATGGTGAACTCAGATAATTTTTAGGATCATTCCTTGTGAAGAAAATAATTAAATTTTAATCAAGAATTATTTGTTATTTTTATTAATTATTTCTTGAACCAAGCGAGATAAAAAAATTCTTTCTTCGCTATAATGCTTGGATTACTCCTAGAAGTATCCAGTTAAAGTTTCATCGAAATCGCTCCACGCATTCAAAAGATAAATTTATTTTTTGAGCAATAAATTCAAAGTCTCCGGATATGAACGTTTCAGCCAAAAATAAACGCATTTTGCACGCAAATTTCTGCGCTGTAACTACAGTTCTACCGATCCGATTTTAAAAAATAAACATTCATATTAACGCTTAGCTTCTATAAAGCTACATGGTGAACTCAGATAATTTTTAGGATCATTCCTTGTGAAGAAAATAATTAAATTTTAATCAAGAATTATTTGTTATTTTTATTAATTATTTCTTGAACCAAGCGAGATAAAAAAATTCTTTCTTCGCTATAATGCTTGGATTACTCCTAGAAGTATCCAGTTAAAGTTTCATCGAAATCGCTCCACGCATTCAAAAGATAAATTTATTTTTTGAGCAATAAATTCAAAGTCTCCGGATATGAACGTTTCAGCCAAAAATAAACGCATTTTGCACGCAAATTTCTGCGCTGTAACTACAGTTCTACCGATCCGATTTTAAAAAATAAACATTCATATTAACGCTTAGCTTCTATAAAGCTACATGGTGAACTCAGATAATTTTTAGGATCATTCCTTGTGAAGAAAATAATTAAATTTTAATCAAGAATTATTTGTTATTTTTATTAATTATTTCTTGAACCAAGCGAGATAAAAAAATTCTTTCTTCGCTATAATGCTTGGATTACTCCTAGAAGTATCCAGTTAAAGTTTCATCGAAATCGCTCCACGCATTCAAAAGATAAATTTATTTTTTGAGCAATAAATTCAAAGTCTCCGGATATGAACGTTTCAGCCAAAAATAAACGCATTTTGCACGCAAATTTCTGCGCTGTAACTACAGTTCTACCGATCCGATTTTAAAAAATGAACATTCATATTAACGCTTAGCTTCTATAAAGCTACATGGTGAACTCAGATAATTTTTAGGATCATTCCTTGTGAAGAAAATAATTAAATTTTAATCAAGAATTATTTGTTATTTTTATTAATTATTTCTTGAACCAAGCGAGATAAAAAAAATCTTTCTTCGCTATAATGCTTGGATTACTCCTAGAAGTATCCAGTTAAAGTTTCATCGAAATCGCTCCACGCATTCAAAAGATAAATTTATTTTTTGAGCAATAAATTCAAAGTCTCCGGATATGAACGTTTCAGCCAAAAATAAACGCATTTTGCACGCAAATTTCTGCGCTGTAACTACAGTTCTACCGATCCGATTTTAAAAATGAACATTCATATTAACGCTTAGCTTCTATAAAGCTACATGGTGAACTCAGATAATTTTTAGGATCATTCCTTGTGAAGAAAATAATTAAATTTTAATCAAGAATTATTTGTTATTTTTATTAATTATTTCTTGAACCAAGCGAGATAAAAAAATTCTTTCTTCGCTATAATGCTTGGATTACTCCTAGAAGTATCCAGTTAAAGTTTCATCGAAATCGCTCCACGCATTCAAAAGATAAATTTATTTTTTGAGCAATAAATTCAAAGTCTCCGGATATGAACGTTTCAGCCAAAAATAAACGCATTTTGCACGCAAATTTCTGCGCTGTAACTACAGTTCTACCGATCCGATTTTAAAAAATAAACATTCATATTAACGCTTAGCTTCTATAAAGCTACATGGTGAACTCAGATAATTTTTAGGATCATTCCTTGTGAAGAAAATAATTAAATTTTAATCAAGAATTATTTGTTATTTTTATTAATTATTTCTTGAACCAAGCGAGATAAAAAAATTCTTTCTTCGCTATAATGCTTGGATTACTCCTAGAAGTATCCAGTTAAAGTTTCATCGAAATCGCTCCACGCATTCAAAAGATAAATTTATTTTTTGAGCAATAAATTCAAAGTCTCCGGATATGAACGTTTCAGCCAAAAATAAACGCATTTTGCACGCAAATTTCTGCGCTGTAACTACAGTTCTACCGATCCGATTTTAAAAAATGAACATTCATATTAACGCTTAGCTTCTATAAAGCTACATGGTGAACTCAGATAATTTTTACGATCATTCCTTGTGAAGAAAATAATTAAATTTTAATCAAGAATTATTTGTTATTTTTATTAATTATTTCTTGAACCAAGCGAGATAAAAAAATTCTTTCTTCGCTATAATGCTTGGATTACTCCTAGAAGTATCCAGTTAAAGTTTCATCGAAATCGCTCCACGCATTCAAAAGATAAATTTATTTTTTGAGCAATAAATTCAAAGTCTCCGGATATGAACGTTTCAGCCAAAAATAAACGCATTTTGCACGCAAATTTCTGCGCTGTAACTACAGTTCTACCGATCCGATTTTAAAAAATGAACATTCATATTAACGCTTAGCTTCTATAAAGCTACATGGTGAACTCAGATAATTTTTAGGATCATTCCTTGTGAAGAAAATAATTAAATTTTAATCAAGAATTATTTGTTATTTTTATTAATTATTTCTTGAACCAAGCGAGATAAAAAAATTCTTTCTTCGCTATAATGCTTGGATTACTCCTAGAAGTATCCAGTTAAAGTTTCATCGAAATCGCTCCACGCATTCAAAAGATAAATTTATTTTTTGAGCAATAAATTCAAAGTCTCCGGATATGAACGTTTCAGCCAAAAATAAACGCATTTTGCACGCAAATTTCTGCGCTGTAACTACAGTTCTACCGATCCGATTTTAAAAAATGAACATTCATATTAACGCTTAGCTTCTATAAAGCTACATGGTGAACTCAGATAATTTTTAGGATCATTCCTTGTGAAGAAAATAATTAAATTTTAATCAAGAATTATTTGTTATTTTTATTAATTATTTCTTGAACCAAGCGAGATAAAAAAATTCTTTCTTCGCTATAATGCTTGGATTACTCCTAGAAGTATCCAGTTAAAGTTTCATCGAAATCGCTCCACGCATTCAAAAGATAAATTTATTTTTTGAGCAATAAATTCAAAGTCTCCGGATATGAACGTTTCAGCCAAAAATAAACGCATTTTGCACGCAAATTTCTGCGCTGTAACTACAGTTCTACCGATCCGATTTTAAAAAATGAACATTCATATTAACGCTTAGCTTCTATAAAGCTACATGGTGAACTCAGATAATTTTTAGGATCATTCCTTGTGAAGAAAATAATTAAATTTTAATCAAGAATTATTTGTTATTTTTATTAATTATTTCTTGAACCAAGCGAGATAAAAAAATTCTTTCTTCGCTATAATGCTTGGATTACTCCTAGAAGTATCCAGTTAAAGTTTCATCGAAATCGCTCCACGCATTCAAAAGATAAATTTATTTTTTGAGCAATAAATTCAAAGTCTCCGGATATGAACGTTTCAGCCAAAAATAAACGCATTTTGCACGCAAATTTCTGCGCTGTAACTACAGTTCTACCGATCCGATTTTAAAAAATGAACATTCATATTAACACTTAGCTTCTATAAAGCTACATGGTGAACTCAGATAATTTTTAGGATCATTCCTTGTGAAGAAAATAATTAAATTTTAATCAAGAATTATTTGTTATTTTTATTAATTATTTCTTGAACCAAGCGAGATAAAAAAATTCTTTCTTCGCTATAATGCTTGGATTACTCCTAGAAGTATCCAGTTAAAGTTTCATCGAAATCGCTCCACGCATTCAAAAGATAAATTTATTTTTTGAGCAATAAATTCAAAGTCTCCGGATATGAACGTTTCAGCCAAAAATAAACGCATTTTGCACGCAAATTTCTGCGCTGTAACTACAGTTCTACCGATCCGATTTTAAAAAATGAACATTCATATTAACGCTTAGCTTCTATAAAGCTACATGGTGAACTCAGATAATTTTTAGGATCATTCCTTGTGAAGAAAATAATTAAATTTTAATCAAGAATTATTTGTTATTTTTATTAATTATTTCTTGAACCAAGCGAGATAAAAAAATTCTTTCTTCGCTATAATGCTTGGATTACTCCTAGAAGTATCCAGTTAAAGTTTCATCGAAATCGCTCCACGCATTCAAAAGATAAATTTATTTTTTGAGCAATAAATTCAAAGTCTCCGGATATGAACGTTTCAGCCAAAAATAAACGCATTTTGCACGCAAATTTCTGCGCTGTAACTACAGTTCTACCGATCCGATTTTAAAAAATTAACATTCATATTAACGCTTAGCTTCTATAAAGCTACATGGTGAACTCAGATAATTTTTAGGATCATTCCTTGTGAAGAAAATAATTAAATTTTAATCAAGAATTATTTGTTATTTTTATTAATTATTTCTTGAACCAAGCGAGATAAAAAAATTCTTTCTTCGCTATAATGCTTGGATTACTCCTAGAAGTATCCAGTTAAAGTTTCATCGAAATCGCTCCACGCATTCAAAAGATAAATTTATTTTTTGAGCAATAAATTCAAAGTCTCCGGATATGAACGTTTCAGCCAAAAATAAACGCATTTTGCACGCAAATTTCTGCGCTGTAACTACAGTTCTACCGATCCGATTTTAAAAAATGAACATTCATATTAACACTTAGCTTCTATAAAGCTACATGGTGAACTCAGATAATTTTTAGGATCATTCCTTGTGAAGAAAATAATTAAATTTTAATCAAGAATTATTTGTTATTTTTATTAATTATTTCTTGAACCAAGCGAGATAAAAAAATTCTTTCTTCGCTATAATGCTTGGATTACTCCTAGAAGTATCCAGTTAAAGTTTCATCGAAATCGCTCCACGCATTCAAAAGATAAATTTATTTTTTGAGCAATAAATTCAAAGTCTCCGGATATGAACGTTTCAGCCAAAAATAAACGCATTTTGCACGCAAATTTCTGCGCTGTAACTACAGTTCTACCGATCCGATTTTAAAAAATGAACATTCATATTAACGCTTAGCTTCTATAAAGCTACATGGAGAACTCAGATAATTTTTAGGATCATTCCTTGTGAAGAAAATAATTAAATTTTAATCAAGAATTATTTGTTATTTTTATTAATTATTTCTTGAACCAAGCGAGATAAAAAAATTCTTTCTTCGCTATAATGCTTGGATTACTCCTAGAAGTATCCAGTTAAAGTTTCATCGAAATCGCTCCACGCATTCAAAAGATAAATTTATTTTTTGAGCAATAAATTCAAAGTCTCCGGATATGAACGTTTCAGCCAAAAATAAACGCATTTTGCACGCAAATTTCTGCGCTGTAACTACAGTTCTACCGATCCGATTTTAAAAAATTAACATTCATATTAACGCTTAGCTTCTATAAAGCTACATGGTGAACTCAGATAATTTTTAGGATCATTCCTTGTGAAGAAAATAATTAAATTTTAATCAAGAATTATTTGTTATTTTTATTAATTATTTCTTGAACCAAGCGAGATAAAAAAATTCTTTCTTCGCTATAATGCTTGGATTACTCCTAGAAGTATCCAGTTAAAGTTTCATCGAAATCGCTCCACGCATTCAAAAGATAAATTTATTTTTTGAGCAATAAATTCAAAGTCTCCGGATATGAACGTTTCAGCCAAAAATAAACGCATTTTGCACGCAAATTTCTGCGCTGTAACTACAGTTCTACCGATCCGATTTTAAAAAATGAACATTCATATTAACGCTTAGCTTCTATAAAGCTACATGGTGAACTCAGATAATTTTTAGGATCATTCCTTGTGAAGAAAATAATTAAATTTTAATCAAGAATTATTTGTTATTTTTATTAATTATTTCTTGAACCAAGCGAGATAAAAAAATTCTTTCTTCGCTATAATGCTTGGATTACTCCTAGAAGTATCCAGTTAAAGTTTCATCGAAATCGCTCCACGCATTCAAAAGATAAATTTATTTTTTGAGCAATAAATTCAAAGTCTCCGGATATGAACGTTTCAGCCAAAAATAAACGCATTTTGCACGCAAATTTCTGCGCTGTAACTACAGTTCTACCGATCCGATTTTAAAAAATTAACATTCATATTAACGCTTAGCTTCTATAAAGCTACATGGTGAACTCAGATAATTTTTAGGATCATTCCTTGTGAAGAAAATAATTAAATTTTAATCAAGAATTATTTGTTATTTTTATTAATTATTTCTTGAACCAAGCGAGATAAAAAAATTCTTTCTTCGCTATAATGCTTGGATTACTCCTAGAAGTATCCAGTTAAAGTTTCATCGAAATCGCTCCACGCATTCAAAAGATAAATTTATTTTTTGAGCAATAAATTCAAAGTCTCCGGATATGAACGTTTCAGCCAAAAATAAACGCATTTTGCACGCAAATTTCTGCGCTGTAACTACAGTTCTACCGATCCGATTTTAAAAAATGAACATTCATATTAACGCTTAGCTTCTATAAAGCTACATGGTGAACTCAGATAATTTTTAGGATCATTCCTTGTGAAGAAAATAATTAAATTTTAATCAAGAATTATTTGTTATTTTTATTAATTATTTCTTGAACCAAGCGAGATAAAAAAATTCTTTCTTCGCTATAATGCTTGGATTACTCCTAGAAGTATCCAGTTAAAGTTTCATCGAAATCGCTCCACGCATTCAAAAGATAAATTTATTTTTTGAGCAATAAATTCAAAGTCTCCGGATATGAACGTTTCAGCCAAAAATAAACGCATTTTGCACGCAAATTTCTGCGCTGTAACTACAGTTCTACCGATCCGATTTTAAAAAATGAACATTCATATTAACGCTTAGCTTCTATAAAGCTACATGGTGAACTCAGATAATTTTTAGGATCATTCCTTGTGAAGAAAATAATTAAATTTTAATCAAGAATTATTTGTTATTTTTATTAATTATTTCTTGAACCAAGCGAGATAAAAAAATTCTTTCTTCGCTATAATGCTTGGATTACTCCTAGAAGTATCCAGTTAAAGTTTCATCGAAATCGCTCCACGCATTCAAAAGATAAATTTATTTTTTGAGCAATAAATTCAAAGTCTCCGGATATGAACGTTTCAGCCAAAAATAAACGCATTTTGCACGCAAATTTCTGCGCTGTAACTACAGTTCTACCGATCCGATTTTAAAAAATGAACATTCATATTAACGCTTAGCTTCTATAAAGCTACATGGTAAACTCAGATAATTTTTAGGATCATTCCTTGTGAAGAAAATAATTAAATTTTAATCAAGAATTATTTGTTATTTTTATTAATTATTTCTTGAACCAAGCGAGATAAAAAAATTCTTTCTTCGCTATAATGCTTGGATTACTCCTAGAAGTATCCAGTTAAAGTTTCATCGAAATCGCTCCACGCATTCAAAAGATAAATTTATTTTTTGAGCAATAAATTCAAAGTCTCCGGATATGAACGTTTCAGCCAAAAATAAACGCATTTTGCACGCAAATTTCTGCGCTGTAACTACAGTTCTACCGATCCGATTTTAAAAAATGAACATTCATATTAACGCTTAGCTTCTATAAAGCTACATGGTGAACTCAGATAATTTTTAGGATCATTCCTTGTGAAGAAAATAATTAAATTTTAATCAAGAATTATTTGTTATTTTTATTAATTATTTCTTGAACCAAGCGAGATAAAAAAATTCTTTCTTCGCTATAATGCTTGGATTACTCCTAGAAGTATCCAGTTAAAGTTTCATCGAAATCGCTCCACGCATTCAAAAGATAAATTTATTTTTTGAGCAATAAATTCAAAGTCTCCGGATATGAACGTTTCAGCCAAAAATAAACGCATTTTGCACGCAAATTTCTGCGCTGTAACTACAGTTCTACCGATCCGATTTTAAAAAATGAACATTCATATTAACGCTTAGCTTCTATAAAGCTACATGGTGAACTCAGATAATTTTTAGGATCATTCCTTGTGAAGAAAATAATTAAATTTTAATCAAGAATTATTTGTTATTTTTATTAATTATTTCTTGAACCAAGCGAGATAAAAAAATTCTTTCTTCGCTATAATGCTTGGATTACTCCTAGAAGTATCCAGTTAAAGTTTCATCGAAATCGCTCCACGCATTCAAAAGATAAATTTATTTTTTGAGCAATAAATTCAAAGTCTCCGGATATGAACGTTTCAGCCAAAAATAAACGCATTTTGCACGCAAATTTCTGCGCTGTAACTACAGTTCTACCGATCCGATTTTAAAAAATGAACATTCATATTAACGCTTAGCTTCTATAAAGCTACATGGTGAACTCAGATAATTTTTAGGATCATTCCTTGTGAAGAAAATAATTAAATTTTAATCAAGAATTATTTGTTATTTTTATTAATTATTTCTTGAACCAAGCGAGATAAAAAAATTCTTTCTTCGCTATAATGCTTGGATTACTCCTAGAAGTATCCAGTTAAAGTTTCATCGAAATCGCTCCACGCATTCAAAAGATAAATTTATTTTTTGAGCAATAAATTCAAAGTCTCCGGATATGAACGTTTCAGCCAAAAATAAACGCATTTTGCACGCAAATTTCTGCGCTGTAACTACAGTTCTACCGATCCGATTTTAAAAAATGAACATTCATATTAACGCTTAGCTTCTATAAAGCTACATGGTGAACTCAGATAATTTTTAGGATCATTCCTTGTGAAGAAAATAATTAAATTTTAATCAAGAATTATTTGTTATTTTTATTAATTATTTCTTGAACCAAGCGAGATAAAAAAATTCTTTCTTCGCTATAATGCTTGGATTACTCCTAGAAGTATCCAGTTAAAGTTTCATCGAAATCGCTCCACGCATTCAAAAGATAAATTTATTTTTTGAGCAATAAATTCAAAGTCTCCGGATATGAACGTTTCAGCCAAAAATAAACGCATTTTGCACGCAAATTTCTGCGCTGTAACTACAGTTCTACCGATCCGATTTTAAAAAATGAACATTCATATTAACGCTTAGCTTCTATAAAGCTACATGGTGAACTCAGATAATTTTTAGGATCATTCCTTGTGAAGAAAATAATTAAATTTTAATCAAGAATTATTTGTTATTTTTATTAATTATTTCTTGAACCAAGCGAGATAAAAAAATTCTTTCTTCGCTATAATGCTTGGATTACTCCTAGAAGTATCCAGTTAAAGTTTCATCGAAATCGCTCCACGCATTCAAAAGATAAATTTATTTTTTGAGCAATAAATTCAAAGTCTCCGGATATGAACGTTTCAGCCAAAAATAAACGCATTTTGCACGCAAATTTCTGCGCTGTAACTACAGTTCTACCGATCCGATTTTAAAAAATGAACATTCATATTAACGCTTAGCTTCTATAAAGCTACATGGTGAACTCAGATAATTTTTAGGATCATTCCTTGTGAAGAAAATAATTAAATTTTAATCAAGAATTATTTGTTATTTTTATTAATTATTTCTTGAACCAAGCGAGATAAAAAAATTCTTTCTTCGCTATAATGCTTGGATTACTCCTAGAAGTATCCAGTTAAAGTTTCATCGAAATCGCTCCACGCATTCAAAAGATAAATTTATTTTTTGAGCAATAAATTCAAAGTCTCCGGATATGAACGTTTCAGCCAAAAATAAACGCATTTTGCACGCAAATTTCTGCGCTGTAACTACAGTTCTACCGATCCGATTTTAAAAAATGAACATTCATATTAACGCTTAGCTTCTATAAAACTACATGGTGAACTCAGATAATTTTTAGGATCATTCCTTGTGAAGAAAATAATTAAATTTTAATCAAGAATTATTTGTTATTTTTATTAATTATTTCTTGAACCAAGCGAGATAAAAAAATTCTTTCTTCGCTATAATGCTTGGATTACTCCTAGAAGTATCCAGTTAAAGTTTCATCGAAATCGCTCCACGCATTCAAAAGATAAATTTATTTTTTGAGCAATAAATTCAAAGTCTCCGGATATGAACGTTTCAGCCAAAAATAAACGCATTTTGCACGCAAATTTCTGCGCTGTAACTACAGTTCTACCGATCCGATTTTAAAAAATGAACATTCATATTAACGCTTAGCTTCTATAAAGCTACATGGTGAACTCAGATAATTTTTAGGATCATTCCTTGTGAAGAAAATAATTAAATTTTAATCAAGAATTATTTGTTATTTTTATTAATTATTTCTTGAACCAAGCGAGATAAAAAAATTCTTTCTTCGCTATAATGCTTGGATTACTCCTAGAAGTATCCAGTTAAAGTTTCATCGAAATCGCTCCACGCATTCAAAAGATAAATTTATTTTTTGAGCAATAAATTCAAAGTCTCCGGATATGAACGTTTCAGCCAAAAATAAACGCATTTTGCACGCAAATTTCTGCGCTGTAACTACAGTTCTACCGATCCGATTTTAAAAAATGAACATTCATATTAACGCTTAGCTTCTATAAAGCTACATGGTGAACTCAGATAATTTTTAGGATCATTCCTTGTGAAGAAAATAATTAAATTTTAATCAAGAATTATTTGTTATTTTTATTAATTATTTCTTGAACCAAGCGAGATAAAAAAATTCTTTCTTCGCTATAATGCTTGGATTACTCCTAGAAGTATCCAGTTAAAGTTTCATCGAAATCGCTCCACGCATTCAAAAGATAAATTTATTTTTTGAGCAATAAATTCAAAGTCTCCGGATATGAACGTTTCAGCCAAAAATAAACGCATTTTGCACGCAAATTTCTGCGCTGTAACTACAGTTCTACCGATCCGATTTTAAAAAATGAACATTCATATTAACGCTTAGCTTCTATAAAGCTACATGGTGAACTCAGATAATTTTTAGGATCATTCCTTGTGAAGAAAATAATTAAATTTTAATCAAGAATTATTTGTTATTTTTATTAATTATTTCTTGAACCAAGCGAGATAAAAAAATTCTTTCTTCGCTATAATGCTTGGATTACTCCTAGAAGTATCCAGTTAAAGTTTCATCGAAATCGCTCCACGCATTCAAAAGATAAATTTATTTTTTGAGCAATAAATTCAAAGTCTCCGGATATGAACGTTTCAGCCAAAAATAAACGCATTTTGCACGCAAATTTCTGCGCTGTAACTACAGTTCTACCGATCCGATTTTAAAAAATGAACATTCATATTAACGCTTAGCTTCTATAAAGCTACATGGTGAACTCAGATAATTTTTAGGATCATTCCTTGTGAAGAAAATAATTAAATTTTAATCAAGAATTATTTGTTATTTTTATTAATTATTTCTTGAACCAAGCGAGATAAAAAAATTCTTTCTTCGCTATAATGCTTGGATTACTCCTAGAAGTATCCAGTTAAAGTTTCATCGAAATCGCTCCACGCATTCAAAAGATAAATTTATTTTTTGAGCAATAAATTCAAAGTCTCCGGATATGAACGTTTCAGCCAAAAATAAACGCATTTTGCACGCAAATTTCTGCGCTGTAACTACAGTTCTACCGATCCGATTTTAAAAAATGAACATTCATATTAACGCTTAGCTTCTATAAAGCTACATGGTGAACTCAGATAATTTTTAGGATCATTCCTTGTGAAGAAAATAATTAAATTTTAATCAAGAATTATTTGTTATTTTTATTAATTATTTCTTGAACCAAGCGAGATAAAAAAATTCTTTCTTCGCTATAATGCTTGGATTACTCCTAGAAGTATCCAGTTAAAGTTTCATCGAAATCGCTCCACGCATTCAAAAGATAAATTTATTTTTTGAGCAATAAATTCAAAGTCTCCGGATATGAACGTTTCAGCCAAAAATAAACGCATTTTGCACGCAAATTTCTGCGCTGTAACTACAGTTCTACCGATCCGATTTTAAAAAATGAACATTCATATTAACGCTTAGCTTCTATAAAGCTACATGGTGAACTCAGATAATTTTTAGGATCATTCCTTGTGAAGAAAATAATTAAATTTTAATCAAGAATTATTTGTTATTTTTATTAATTATTTCTTGAACCAAGCGAGATAAAAAAATTCTTTCTTCGCTATAATGCTTGGATTACTCCTAGAAGTATCCAGTTAAAGTTTCATCGAAATCGCTCCACGCATTCAAAAGATAAATTTATTTTTTGAGCAATAAATTCAAAGTCTCCGGATATGAACGTTTCAGCCAAAAATAAACGCATTTTGCACGCAAATTTCTGCGCTGTAACTACAGTTCTACCGATCCGATTTTAAAAAATGAACATTCATATTAACGCTTAGCTTCTATAAAGCTACATGGTGAACTCAGATAATTTTTAGGATCATTCCTTGTGAAGAAAATAATTAAATTTTAATCAAGAATTATTTGTTATTTTTATTAATTATTTCTTGAACCAAGCGAGATAAAAAAATTCTTTCTTCGCTATAATGCTTGGATTACTCCTAGAAGTATCCAGTTAAAGTTTCATCGAAATCGCTCCACGCATTCAAAAGATAAATTTATTTTTTGAGCAATAAATTCAAAGTCTCCGGATATGAACGTTTCAGCCAAAAATAAACGCATTTTGCACGCAAATTTCTGCGCTGTAACTACAGTTCTACCGATCCGATTTTAAAAAATGAACATTCATATTAACGCTTAGCTTCTATAAAGCTACATGGTGAACTCAGATAATTTTTAGGATCATTCCTTGTGAAGAAAATAATTAAATTTTAATCAAGAATTATTTGTTATTTTTATTAATTATTTCTTGAACCAAGCGAGATAAAAAAATTCTTTCTTCGCTATAATGCTTGGATTACTCCTAGAAGTATCCAGTTAAAGTTTCATCGAAATCGCTCCACGCATTCAAAAGATAAATTTATTTTTTGAGCAATAAATTCAAAGTCTCCGGATATGAACGTTTCAGCCAAAAATAAACGCATTTTGCACGCAAATTTCTGCGCTGTAACTACAGTTCTACCGATCCGATTTTAAAAAATGAACATTCATATTAACGCTTAGCTTCTATAAAGCTACATGGTGAACTCAGATAATTTTTAGGATCATTCCTTGTGAAGAAAATAATTAAATTTTAATCAAGAATTATTTGTTATTTTTATTAATTATTTCTTGAACCAAGCGAGATAAAAAAATTCTTTCTTCGCTATAATGCTTGGATTACTCCTAGAAGTATCCAGTTAAAGTTTCATCGAAATCGCTCCACGCATTCAAAAGATAAATTTATTTTTTGAGCAATAAATTCAAAGTCTCCGGATATGAACGTTTCAGCCAAAAATAAACGCATTTTGCACGCAAATTTCTGCGCTGTAACTACAGTTCTACCGATCCGATTTTAAAAAATGAACATTCATATTAACGCTTAGCTTCTATAAAGCTACATGGTGAACTCAGATAATTTTTAGGATCATTCCTTGTGAAGAAAATAATTAAATTTTAATCAAGAATTATTTGTTATTTTTATTAATTATTTCTTGAACCAAGCGAGATAAAAAAATTCTTTCTTCGCTATAATGCTTGGATTACTCCTAGAAGTATCCAGTTAAAGTTTCATCGAAATCGCTCCACGCATTCAAAAGATAAATTTATTTTTTGAGCAATAAATTCAAAGTCTCCGGATATGAACGTTTCAGCCAAAAATAAACGCATTTTGCACGCAAATTTCTGCGCTGTAACTACAGTTCTACCGATCCGATTTTAAAAAATGAACATTCATATTAACGCTTAGCTTCTATAAAGCTACATGGTGAACTCAGATAATTTTTAGGATCATTCCTTGTGAAGAAAATAATTAAATTTTAATCAAGAATTATTTGTTATTTTTATTAATTATTTCTTGAACCAAGCGAGATAAAAAAATTCTTTCTTCGCTATAATGCTTGGATTACTCCTAGAAGTATCCAGTTAAAGTTTCATCGAAATCGCTCCACGCATTCAAAAGATAAATTTATTTTTTGAGCAATAAATTCAAAGTCTCCGGATATGAACGTTTCAGCCAAAAATAAACGCATTTTGCACGCAAATTTCTGCGCTGTAACTACAGTTCTACCGATCCGATTTTAAAAAATGAACATTCATATTAACGCTTAGCTTCTATAAAGCTACATGGTGAACTCAGATAATTTTTAGGATCATTCCTTGTGAAGAAAATAATTAAATTTTAATCAAGAATTATTTGTTATTTTTATTAATTATTTCTTGAACCAAGCGAGATAAAAAAATTCTTTCTTCGCTATAATGCTTGGATTACTCCTAGAAGTATCCAGTTAAAGTTTCATCGAAATCGCTCCACGCATTCAAAAGATAAATTTATTTTTTGAGCAATAAATTCAAAGTCTCCGGATATGAACGTTTCAGCCAAAAATAAACGCATTTTGCACGCAAATTTCTGCGCTGTAACTACAGTTCTACCGATCCGATTTTAAAAAATGAACATTCATATTAACGCTTAGCTTCTATAAAGCTACATGGTGAACTCAGATAATTTTTAGGATCATTCCTTGTGAAGAAAATAATTAAATTTTAATCAAGAATTATTTGTTATTTTTATTAATTATTTCTTGAACCAAGCGAGATAAAAAAATTCTTTCTTCGCTATAATGCTTGGATTACTCCTAGAAGTATCCAGTTAAAGTTTCATCGAAATCGCTCCACGCATTCAAAAGATAAATTTATTTTTTGAGCAATAAATTCAAAGTCTCCGGATATGAACGTTTCAGCCAAAAATAAACGCATTTTGCACGCAAATTTCTGCGCTGTAACTACAGTTCTACCGATCCGATTTTAAAAAATGAACATTCATATTAACGCTTAGCTTCTATAAAGCTACATGGTGAACTCAGATAATTTTTAGGATCATTCCTTGTGAAGAAAATAATTAAATTTTAATCAAGAATTATTTGTTATTTTTATTAATTATTTCTTGAACCAAGCGAGATAAAAAAATTCTTTCTTCGCTATAATGCTTGGATTACTCCTAGAAGTATCCAGTTAAAGTTTCATCGAAATCGCTCCACGCATTCAAAAGATAAATTTATTTTTTGAGCAATAAATTCAAAGTCTCCGGATATGAACGTTTCAGCCAAAAATAAACGCATTTTGCACGCAAATTTCTGCGCTGTAACTACAGTTCTACCGATCCGATTTTAAAAAATGAACATTCATATTAACGCTTAGCTTCTATAAAGCTACATGGTGAACTCAGATAATTTTTAGGATCATTCCTTGTGAAGAAAATAATTAAATTTTAATCAAGAATTATTTGTTATTTTTATTAATTATTTCTTGAACCAAGCGAGATAAAAAAATTCTTTCTTCGCTATAATGCTTGGATTACTCCTAGAAGTATCCAGTTAAAGTTTCATCGAAATCGCTCCACGCATTCAAAAGATAAATTTATTTTTTGAGCAATAAATTCAAAGTCTCCGGATATGAACGTTTCAGCCAAAAATAAACGCATTTTGCACGCAAATTTCTGCGCTGTAACTACAGTTCTACCGATCCGATTTTAAAAAATGAACATTCATATTAACGCTTAGCTTCTATAAAGCTACATGGTGAACTCAGATAATTTTTAGGATCATTCCTTGTGAAGAAAATAATTAAATTTTAATCAAGAATTATTTGTTATTTTTATTAATTATTTCTTGAACCAAGCGAGATAAAAAAATTCTTTCTTCGCTATAATGCTTGGATTACTCCTAGAAGTATCCAGTTAAAGTTTCATCGAAATCGCTCCACGCATTCAAAAGATAAATTTATTTTTTGAGCAATAAATTCAAAGTCTCCGGATATGAACGTTTCAGCCAAAAATAAACGCATTTTGCACGCAAATTTCTGCGCTGTAACTACAGTTCTACCGATCCGATTTTAAAAAATGAACATTCATATTAACGCTTAGCTTCTATAAAGCTACATGGTGAACTCAGATAATTTTTAGGATCATTCCTTGTGAAGAAAATAATTAAATTTTAATCAAGAATTATTTGTTATTTTTATTAATTATTTCTTGAACCAAGCGAGATAAAAAAATTCTTTCTTCGCTATAATGCTTGGATTACTCCTAGAAGTATCCAGTTAAAGTTTCATCGAAATCGCTCCACGCATTCAAAAGATAAATTTATTTTTTGAGCAATAAATTCAAAGTCTCCGGATATGAACGTTTCAGCCAAAAATAAACGCATTTTGCACGCAAATTTCTGCGCTGTAACTACAGTTCTACCGATCCGATTTTAAAAAATGAACATTCATATTAACGCTTAGCTTCTATAAAGCTACATGGTGAACTCAGATAATTTTTAGGATCATTCCTTGTGAAGAAAATAATTAAATTTTAATCAAGAATTATTTGTTATTTTTATTAATTATTTCTTGAACCAAGCGAGATAAAAAAATTCTTTCATCGCTATAATGCTTGGATTACTCCTAGAAGTATCCAGTTAAAGTTTCATCGAAATCGCTCCACGCATTCAAAAGATAAATTTATTTTTTGAGCAATAAATTCAAAGTCTCCGGATATGAACGTTTCAGCCAAAAATAAACGCATTTTGCACGCAAATTTCTGCGCTGTAACTACAGTTCTACCGATCCGATTTTAAAAAATGAACATTCATATTAACGATTAGCTTCTATAAAGCTACATGGTGAAACTCAGATAATTTTTAGGATCATTCCTTGTGAAGAAAATAATTAAATTTTAATCAAGAATTATTTCTTATTTTTATTAATTATTTCTTGAACCAAGCGAGATAAAAAAATTCTTTCTTCGCTATAATGCTTGGATTACTCCTAGAAGTATCCAGTTAAAGTTTCATCGAAATCGCTCCACGCATTCAAAAGATAAATTTATTTTTTGAGCAATAAATTCAAAGTCTCCGGATATGAAC
>CAUOPU010000085.1:0-12000 GCA_963457615.1 Nicrophorus investigator
CTGGTATAATTGTAATAGTTACTGTTTTCGTGTAATTCGCTGTCAAAGTTGAATAAACTTTTTTTTAAGCTTCGAAAAAGCAGTATCTTTACATTTTTGCTTATATCTTGAAAAGTACGCGAGATAAATTAAATATTGAGCTACCAAATTAAAGCCGAATGTACATTCTTTGAAACGTATATACTGGTATAATTGTAACTTTTTTTAAGCTTCGAAAAAGCAGTGTTTTACATTTTTGCTTATATCTCGAAAAGTACGCGAGATAAATTAATTGTTGAGCTACCAAATTAAATCCGAATGTTCATTCTTTGAAACGTATATACTGGTATAATTGTAGCAGTTACTGTTTTCGCGTAATTCGCTGTCAAAGTTGAATAAACTTTTTTTTAAGCTTCGAAAAAGCAGAGTCTTTACATTTTTGCTTATATCTCGAAAAGTACGCGAGATAAATTAATTATTGAGCTACCAAATTAAAGCCAAATGTTCATTCTTTGAAACGTATATACCGGTATAATTGTAACAGGTACTGTTTTCGCGTTATTTGCTGTCAAAGTTGAATAAACTTTTTTTTAGCTTCGAAAAAGCAGTTTCTTTACATTTTTGCTTATATCTCGAAAAGTTCGCCAGATAAATTAATTGTTGAGCTACCAAATTAAAGCCGAATGTTCATTCTTTGAAACGCATATACTGGTATAATTATAGCAGTTACTGTTTTCGCGTTATTCGCTAGCAAAGTTGAATAAACTTTTTTTTAGCTTCGAAAAAGCAGTGTCTTTACATTTTTGCTTATATCTCGAAAAGTACGAGAGATAAATTAATTATTCAGCTACCAAATTAAAGCCGAATGTTCATTCTTTGAAACGTATATACTGGTATTATTGTAGCAGTTACTGTTTTCGCGTAATTCGCTGTCAAAGTTGAATAAACTTTTTTTTAAGCTTCGAAAAAGCAGTATCTTTACATTTTTGCTTATATCTCGAAAAGTACGCGAGATAAATTAAATATTGAGCTACCAAATTAAAGCCGAATGTACATTCTTTGAAACGTATATACTGGTATAATTGTAACTTTTTTTAAGCTTCGAAAAAGCAGTGTTTTACATTTTTGCTTATATCTCGAAAAGTACGCGAGATAAATTAATTGTTGAGCTACCAAATTAAATCCGAATGTTCATTCTTTGAAACGTATATACTGGTATAATTGTAGCAGTTACTGTTTTCGCGTAATTCGCTGTCAAAATTGAATAAACTTTTTTTAAGCTTCGAAAAAGCAGTGTCTTTACATTTTTGCTTATATCTCGAAAAGTACGTGAGATAAATTAATTATTCAGCTACCAAATTAAAGCCGAATGTTCATTCTTTGAAACGTATATACATTGTATAATTATAGCAGTTACTGTTTTCGCGTAATTCGCTGTCAAATTTGAATATTTTTTTTTAAGCTTATATCTCGAAAAGTACGCGAGATAAATTAAATATTCAGCTACCAAATTAAAGCCGAATGTTCATTCTTTGAAACGTATACACTGGTATAATTGTAGCAGTTACTGTTTTCGCGTAATTCGCTGTCAAATTTGAATAAACTTTTTTTTAAGCTTCGAAAAAGCAGTGTCTTTACATTTTTGCTAATATCTCGAAAAGTACGCGAATTATTAAACTACCAAATTATTATATCTCGAAAAGTTCGCAAGATAAATTAATTCTTGAGCTACCAAATTAAAGCCGAATGTTCATTCTTTGAAACGTATACACTGGTAAAATTGTAGCAGTTACTATTTTGCGTAATTCACTGTCAAATTTGAATAAACTTTTTTTTTAGCTTCGAAAAAGCAGTGTCTTTACATTTTTGTTTATATCTCGAAAAGTACGCGAGATAAATTAATCGTTGAGCCACCAAATTAAAGCCGAATGTTCATTCTTTGAAACGTATACACTGGTATAATTGTAGCAGTTACTGTTTTGCGTAATTCCCTGTCAAAGTTGAATAAACTTTTTTTTTAGCTTCGAAAAAACAGTGTCTTTACATTTTTGCTTATATCTCGAAAAGTTCGCATGATAAATTAATTCTTGAGATACCAAATTAAAGCCGAATGTTCATTCTTTGAAACGTATACACTGGTATAATTGTAGCAGTTACTGTTTTCGCGTAATTCGCTGTCAAAGTTGAATAAACTTTTTTTAAGCTTCGAAAAAGCAGGGTCTATACATTTATGCTTATATCTCGAAAAGTACGCGAGATAAATTAATTATTGAGCTACCAAATTAGAGCCGAATGTTCATTCTTTGAAACGTATACACTGGTATAATTGTTGCAGTTACTGTTTTCGCGTAATTCGCTGTCAAAGTTGAATAAACTTTTTTTAAGCTTCGAAAAAGCAGTGTCTATACATTTATGCTTATATCTCGAAAAGTACGCGAGATAAATTAATTATTGAGCTACCAAATTAGAGCCGAATGTTCATTCTTTGAAACGTATACACTGGTATAATTGTAGCAGTTACTGTTTTCGCGTAATTTACTGTCAAAGTTGAATAAACTTTTTTTAAGCTTCGATAAAGCAGTGTCTTTACATTTTTGCTTATATCTCAAAAATTTCGCGAGATAAATTATTTGTTGAGCTACCAAATTAAAGCCGAATGTTCATTCTTTGAAACGTATGCACTGGTATAATTGTAGCAATTACTATTTTCGCGTAATTCGCTGTCAAAGTTGAATAAACTTTTTTTAAGCTTCGAAATAGCAGTGTCTTTACATTTTTGCTACTATCTCGAAAAGTACGCGAATTATTAAGCTACCAAATTATTATATCTCGAAAAGTTCGCAAGATAAATTAATTGTTGAGCTACCAAATTAAAGCCGAATGTTCATTCTTTGAAACGTATACACTGGTATAATTGTAGCAGTTACTGTTTTTGCGTAATTCGCTGTCAAAGTTGAATAAACTTTTTTTAAGCTTCGAAAAAGCAGTGTCTTTACATTTTTGCTTATATCTCGAAAAGTACGCGAGATAAATTAATTATTGAGCTACCAAATTAGAGCCGAATGTTCATTCTTTGAAACGTATGCACTGGTATAATTGTAGCAATTACTGTTTTCGCGTAATTCGCTGTCAAAGTTGAATAAACTTTTTTTAAGCTTCGAAAAAGCAGTGTCTTTACATTTTTGCTAATATCTCGAAAAGTACGCGAATTATTAAGCTACCAAATTATTATATCTCGAAAAGTTCGCAAGATAAATTAATTATTGAGCTACCAAATTAGAGCCGAATGTTCATTCTTTGAAACGTATGCACTGGTATAATTGTAGCAATTACTGTTTTCGCGTAATTCGCTGTCAAAGTTGAATAAACTTTTTTTTAAGCTTCGAAAAAGCAGTGTCTTTACATTTTTGCATATACCTCGAAAAGTACGCGAGATAAATTAATTGTTGAGCTACCAAATTAAAGCCGAATGTTCATTCTTTGAAACGTATATACTGGTATAATTGTAGCAGTTACTGTTTTCGTGTTATTCGCTGTCAAATTTGAATAAACTTTTTTTTAAGCTTCGAAAAAAAAGTGTCTTTACATTTTTGCTAATATCTCGAAAAGTACGCGAATTATTAAGCTACCAAATTATTATATCTCGAAAAGTTCGCAAGATAAATTAATTGTTAGAGCCGAATGTTCATTCTTTGAAACGTATGCACTGGTATAATTGTAGCAATTACTGTTTTCGCGTAATTCGCTGTCAAAGTTGAATAAACTTTTTTTAAGCTTCGAAAAAGCAGTGTCTTTACATTTTTGCTAATATCTCGAAAAGTACGCGAATTATTAAGCTACCAAATTATTATATCTCGAAAAGTTCGCAAGATAAATTAATTGTTGAGCTACCAAATTAAAGCCGAATGTTGATTCTTTGAAACGTATATACTGGTATAATTGTAGCAGTTACTGTTTTCTCGTAATTCGCTAGCAAAGTTGAATAAACTTTTTTTTAGCTTCGAAAAAGCAGTGTCTTTACATTTTTGCTTATATCTCGAAAAGTACGAGAGATAAATTAATTATTCAGCTACCAAATTAAAGCCGAATGTTCATTCTTTGAAACGTATATACTGGTATTATTGTAGCAGTTACTGTTTTCGCGTAATTCGCTGTCAAAGTTGAATAAACTTTTTTTTAAGCTTCGAAAAAGCAGTGTCTTTACATTTTTGCATATATCTCGAAAAGTACGCGAGATAAATTAATTGTTGAGCTACCAAATTAAAGCCGAATGTTCATTCTTTGAAACGTATATACTGGTATAATTGTAGCAGTTACTGTTTTCGTGTTATTCGCTGTCAAATTTGAATAAACTTTTTTTTAAGCTTCGAAAAAAAAGTGTCTTTACATTTTTGCATATATCTCGAAAAGTACGCGAGATAAATTAATTGTAGAGCTACCAAATTAAAGCCGAATGTTCATTCTTTGAAACGTATATACTGGTATAATTGTAGCAGTTACTGTTTTCGTGTAATTCGCTGTCAAAGTTGAATAAACTTTTTTTTAAGCTTCGAAAAAGCAGTATCTTTACATTTTTGCTTATATCTCGAAAAGTACGCGAGATAAATTAAATATTGAGCTACCAAATTAAAGCCGAATGTACATTCTTTGAAACGTATATACTGGTATAATTGTAACTTTTTTTAAGCTTCGAAAAAGCAGTGTTTTACATTTTTGCTTATATCTCGAAAAGTACGCGAGATAAATTAATTGTTGAGCTACCAAATTAAATCCGAATGTTCATTCTTTGAAACGTATATACTGGTATAATTGTAGCAGTTACTGTTTTCGCGTAATTCGCTGTCAAAGTTGAATAACCTTTTTTTTAAGCTTCGAAAAAGCAGTGTCTTTACATTTTTGCTTATATCTCGAAAAGTACGCGAGATAAATTAATTATTGAGCTACCAAATTAAAGCCGCATGTACATTCTTTGAAACGTATATACTGGTATAATTGTAACTTTTTTTAAGCTTCGAAAAAGCAGTGTCTTTACATTTTTGCTTATATCTCGAAAAGTTCACGAGATAAATTAATTGTTGAGCTACCAAATTAAAGCCGAATGTTCATTCTTTGAAACGTATATACCGGTATAATTGTAGCAGGTACTGTTTTCGCTTTATTTGCTGTCAAAGTTGAATAAACTTTTTTTTAGCTTCGAAAAAGCAGTTTCTTTACATTTTTGCTTATATCTCGAAAAGTTCGCCAGATAAATTAATTGTTGAGCTACCAAATTAAAGCCGAATATTCATTCTTTGAAACGCATATACTGGTATAATTGTAGCAGTTACTGTTTTCGCGTTATTCGCTAGCAAAGTTGAATAAACTTTTTTTTAGCTTCGAAAAAGCAGTGTCTTTACATTTTTGCTTATATCTCGAAAAGTACGAGAGATAAATTAATTATTCAGCTACCAAATTAAAGCCGAATGTTCATTCTTTGAAACGTATATACTGGTATTATTGTAGCAGTTACTGTTTTAGCGTAATTCGCTGTCAAAGTTGAATAAACTTTTTTTTAAGCTTCGAAAAAGCAGTATCTTTACATTTTTGCTTATATCTCGAAAAGTACGCGAGATAAATTAAATATTGAGCTACCAAATTAAAGCCGAATGTACATTCTTTGAAACGTATATACTGGTATAATTGTAACTTTTTTTAAGCTTCGAAAAAGCAGTGTTTTACATTTTTGCTTATATCTCGAAAAGTACGCGAGATAAATTAATTGTTGAGCTACCAAATTAAATCCGAATGTTCATTCTTTGAAACGTATATACTGGTATAATTGTAGCAGTTACTGTTTTCGCGTAATTCGCTGTCAAAATTGAATAAACTTTTTTTAAGCTTCGAAAAAGCAGTGTCTTTACATTTTTGCTTATATCTCGAAAAGTACGTGAGATAAATTAATTATTCAGCTACCAAATTAAAGCCGAATGTTCATTCTTTGAAACGTATATACTTTGTATAATTATAGCAGTTACTGTTATCGCGTAATTCGCTGTCAAATTTGAATATTTTTTTTTTAAGCTTATATCTCGAAAAGTACGCGAGATAAATTAAATATTCAGCTACCAAATTAAAGCCGAATGTTCATTCTTTGAAACGTATACACTGGTATAATTGTAGCAGTTACTGTTTTCGCGTAATTCGCTGTCAAATTTTAATAAACTTTTTTTTAAGCTTCGAAAAAGCAGTGTCTTTACATTTTTGCATATACCTCGAAAAGTACGCGAGATAAATTAATTGTTGAGCTACCAAATTAAAGCCGAATGTTCATTCTTTGAAACGTATATACTGGTATAATTGTAGCAGTTACTGTTTTCGCGTAATTCGCTGTCAAAGTTGAATAAACTTTTTTTTAAGCTTCGAAAAAGCAGTGTCTTTACATTTTTGCATATACCTCGAAAAGTACGCGAGATAAATTAATTGTTGAGCTACCAAATTAAAGCCGAATGTTCATTCTTTGAAACGTATATACTGGTATAATTGTAGCAGTTACTGTTTTCGTGTTATTCGCTGTCAAATTTGAATAAACTTTTTTTTAAGCTTCGAAAAAAAAGTGTCTTTACATTTTTGCTAATATCTCGAAAAGTACGCGAATTATTAAGCTACCAAATTATTATATCTCGAAAAGTTCGCAAGATAAATTAATTGTTAGAGCCGAATGTTCATTCTTTGAAACGTATGCACTGGTATAATTGTAGCAATTACTGTTTTCGCGTAATTCGCTGTCAAAGTTGAATAAACTTTTTTTAAGCTTCGAAAAAGCAGTGTCTTTACATTTTTGCTAATATCTCGAAAAGTACGCGAATTATTAAGCTACCAAATTATTATATCTCGAAAAGTTCGCAAGATGAATTAATTGTTGAGCTACCAAATTAAAGCCGAATGTTGATTCTTTGAAACGTATATACTGGTATAATTGTAGCAGTTACTGTTTTCGTGTTATTCGCTGTCAAATTTGAATAAACTTTTTTTTAAGCTTCGAAAAAAAAGTGTCTTTACATTTTTGCTAATATCTCGAAAAGTACGCGAATTATTAAGCTACCAAATTATTATATCTCGAAAAGTTCGCAAGATAAATTAATTGTTAGAGCCGAATGTTCATTCTTTGAAACGTATGCACTGGTATAATTGTAGCAATTACTGTTTTCGCGTAATTCGCTGTCAAAGTTGAATAAACTTTTTTTAAGCTTCGAAAAAGCAGTGTCTTTACATTTTTGCTAATATCTCGAAAAGTACGCGAATTATTAAGCTACCAAATTATTATATCTCGAAAAGTTCGCAAGATAAATTAATTGTTGAGCTACCAAATTAAAGCCGAATGTTGATTCTTTGAAACGTATATACTGGTATAATTGTAGCAGTTACTGTTTTCGCGTAATTCGCTAGCAAAGTTGAATAAACTTTTTTTTAGCTTCGAAAAAGCAGTGTCTTTACATTTTTGCTTATATCTCGAAAAGTACGAGAGATAAATTAATTATTCAGCTACCAAATTAAAGCCGAATGTTCATTCTTTGAAACGTATATACTGGTATTATTGTAGCAGTTACTGTTTTCGCGTAATTCGCTGTCAAAATTGAATAAACTTTTTTTTAAGCTTCGAAAAAGCAGTGTCTTTACATTTTTGCATATATCTCGAAAAGTACGCGAGATAAATTAATTGTTGAGCTACCAAATTAAAGCCGAATGTTCATTCTTTGAAACGTATATACTAGTATAATTGTAGCAGTTACTGTTTTCGTGTTATTCGCTGTCAAATTTGAATAAACTTTTTTTTAAGCTTCGAAAAAAAAGTGTCTTTACATTTTTGCATATATCTCGAAAAGTACGCGAGATAAATTAATTGTAGAGCTACCAAATTAAAGCCGAATGTTCATTCTTTGAAACGTATATACTGGTATAATTGTAGCAGTTACTGTTTTCGTGTAATTCGCTGTCAAAGTTGAATAAACTTTTTTTTAAGCTTCGAAAAAGCAGTATCTTTACATTTTTGCTTATATCTCGAAAAGTACGCGAGATAAATTAAATATTGAGCTACCAAATTAAAGCCGAATGTACATTCTTTGAAACGTATATACTGGTATAATTGTAACTTTTTTTAAGCTTCGAAAAAGCAGTGTTTTACATTTTTGCTTATATCTCGAAAAGTACGCGAGATAAATTAATTGTTGAGCTACCAAATTAAATCCGAATGTTCATTCTTTGAAACGTATATACTGGTATAATTGTAGCAGTTACTGTTTTCGCGTAATTCGCTGTCAAAGTTGAATAACCTTTTTTTTAAGCTTCGAAAAAGCAGTGTCTTTACATTTTTGCTTATATCTCGAAAAGTACGCGAGATAAATTAATTATTGAGCTACCAAATTAAAGCCGCATGTACATTCTTTGAAACGTATATACTGGTATAATTGTAACTTTTTTTAAGCTTCGAAAAAGCAGTGTCTTTACATTTTTGCTTATATCTCGAAAAGTTCACGAGATAAATTAATTGTTGAGCTACCAAATTAAAGCCGAATGTTCATTCTTTGAAACGTATATACCGGTATAATTGTAGCAGGTACTGTTTTCGCGTTATTTGCTGTCAAAGTTGAATAAACTTTTTTTTAGCTTCGAAAAAGCAGTTTCTTTACATTTTTGCTTATATCTCGAAAAGTTCGCCAGATAAATTAATTGTTGAGCTACCAAATTAAAGCCGAATATTCATTCTTTGAAACGCATATACTGGTATAATTGTAGCAGTTACTGTTTTCGCGTTATTCGCTAGCAAAGTTGAATAAACTTTTTTTTAGCTTCGAAAAAGCAGTGTCTTTACATTTTTGCTTATATCTCGAAAAGTACGAGAGATAAATTAATTATTCAGCTACCAAATTAAAGCCGAATGTTCATTCTTTGAAACGTATATACTGGTATTATTGTAGCAGTTACTGTTTTCGCGTAATTCGCTGTCAAAGTTGAATAAACTTTTTTTTAAGCTTCGAAAAAGCAGTATCTTTACATTTTTGCTTATATCTCGAAAAGTACGCGAGATAAATTAAATATTGAGCTACCAAATTAAAGCCGAATGTACATTCTTTGAAACGTATATACTGGTATAATTGTAACTTTTTTTAAGCTTCGAAAAAGCAGTGTTTTACATTTTTGCTTATATCTCGAAAAGTACGCGAGATAAATTAATTGTTGAGCTACCAAATTAAATCCGAATGTTCATTCTTTGAAACGTATATACTGGTATAATTGTAGCAGTTACTGTTTTCGCGTAATTCGCTGTCAAAATTGAATAAACTTTTTTTAAGCTTCGAAAAAGCAGTGTCTTTACATTTTTGCTTATATCTCGAAAAGTACGTGAGATAAATTAATTATTCAGCTACCAAATTAAAGCCGAATGTTCATTCTTTGAAACGTATATACTTTGTATAATTATAGCAGTTACTGTTTTCGCGTAATTCGCTGTCAAATTTGAATATTTTTTTTTTAAGCTTATATCTCGAAAAGTACGCGAGATAAATTAAATATTCAGCTACCAAATTAAAGCCGAATGTTCATTCTTTGAAACGTATACACTGGTATAATTGTAGCAGTTACTGTTTTCGCGTAATTCGCTGTCAAATTTTAATAAACTTTTTTTTAAGCTTCGAAAAAGCAGTGTCTTTACATTTTTGCTAATATCTCGAAAAGTACGCGAGATAAATTAATTGTTGAGCTACCAAATTAAATCCGAATGTTCATTCTTTGAAACGTATATACTGGTATAATTGTAGCAGTTACTGTTTTCGCGTAATTCGCTGTCAAAGTTGAATAACCTTTTTTTTAAGCTTCGAAAAAGCAGTGTCTTTACATTTTTGCTTATATCTCGAAAAGTACGCGAGATAAATTAATTATTGAGCTACCAAATTAAAGCCGCATGTACATTCTTTGAAACGTATATACTGGTATAATTGTAACTTTTTTTAAGCTTCGAAAAAGCAGTGTCTTTACATTTTTGCTTATATCTCGAAAAGTTCACGAGATAAATTAATTGTTGAGCTACCAAATTAAAGCCGAATGTTCATTCTTTGAAACGTATATACCGGTATAATTGTAGCAGGTACTGTTTTCGCGTTATTTGCTGTCAAAGTTGAATAAACTTTTTTTTAGCTTCGAAAAAGCAGTTTCTTTACATTTTTGCTTATATCTCGAAAAGTTCGCCAGATAAATTAATTGTTGAGCTACCAAATTAAAGCCGAATATTCATTCTTTGAAACGCATATACTGGTATAATTGTAGCAGTTACTGTTTTCGCGTTATTCGCTAGCAAAGTTGAATAAACTTTTTTTTAGCTTCGAAAAAGCAGTGTCTTTACATTTTTGCTTATATCTCGAAAAGTACGAGAGATAAATTAATTATTCAGCTACCAAATTAAAGCCGAATGTTCATTCTTTGAAACGTATATACTGGTATTATTGTAGCAGTTACTGTTTTCGCGTAATTCGCTGTCAAAGTTGAATAAACTTTTTTTTAAGCTTCGAAAAAGCAGTATCTTTACATTTTTGCTTATATCTCGAAAAGTACGCGAGATAAATTAAATATTGAGCTACCAAATTAAAGCCGAATGTACATTCTTTGAAACGTATATACTGGTATAATTGTAACTTTTTTTAAGCTTCGAAAAAGCAGTGTTTTACATTTTTGCTTATATCTCGAAAAGTACGCGAGATAAATTAATTGTTGAGCTACCAAATTAAATCCGAATGTTCATTCTTTGAAACGTATATACTGGTATAATTGTAGCAGTTACTGTTTTCGCGTAATTCGCTGTCAAAATTGAATAAACTTTTTTTAAGCTTCGAAAAAGCAGTGTCTTTACATTTTTGCTTATATCTCGAAAAGTACGTGAGATAAATTAATTATTCAGCTACCAAATTAAAGCCGAATGTTCATTCTTTGAAACGTATATACTTTGTATAATTATAGCAGTTACTGTTTTCGCGTAATTCGCTGTCAAATTTGAATATTTTTTTTTTAAGCTTATATCTCGAAAAGTACGCGAGATAAATTAAATATTCAGCTACCAAATTAAAGCCGAATGTTCATTCTTTGAAACGTATACACTGGTATAATTGTAGCAGTTACTGTTTTCGCGTAATTCGCTGTCAAATTTTAATAAACTTTTTTTTAAGCTTCGAAAAAGCAGTGTCTTTACATTTTTGCTAATATCTCGAAAAGTACGCGAATTATTAAACTACCAAATTATTATATCTCGAAAAGTTTGCAAGATAAATTAATTCTTGAGCTACCAAATTAAAGCCGAATGTTCATTCTTTGAAACGTATGCACTGGTATAATTGTAGCAGTTACTGTTTTCGCGTAATTTACTGTCAAATTTGAATAAACTTTTTATAAGCTTCGATAAAGCAGTGTCTTTACATTTTTGCTTATATCTCAAAAATTTCGCGAGATAAATTATTTGTTGATCTACCAAATTAAAGCCGAATGTTCATTCTTTGAAACGTATGCACTGGTATAATTGTAGCAATTACTATTTTCGCGTAATTCGCTGTCAAAGTTGAATAAACTTTTTTTAAGCTTCGAAAAAGCAGTGTCTTTACATTTTTGCTAATATCTCGAAAAGTACGCGAATTATTAAGCTACCAAATTATTATATCTCGAAAAGTTCGCAAGATAAATTAATTGTTGAGCTACCAAATTAAAGCCGAATGTTCATTCTTTGAAACGTATACACTGGTATAATTGTAGCAGTTACTGTTTTTGCGTAATTCGCTGTCAAAGTTGAATAAACTTTTTTTAAGCTTCGAAAAAGCAGTGTCTTTACATTTTTGCTTATATCTCGAAAAGTACGCGAGATAAATTAATTATTGAGCTACCAAATTAGAGCCGAATGTTCATTCTTTGAAACGTATGCACTGGTATAATTGTAGCAATTACTGTTTTCGCGTAATTCGCTGTCAAAGTTGAATAAACTTTTTTTAAGCTTCGAAAAAGCAGTGT
>CAUOPU010000086.1:0-34019 GCA_963457615.1 Nicrophorus investigator
TCTTTCTTCGCTATAATGCTTGGATTACTCCTAGAAGTATTCAGTTAAAGTTTCATCGAAATCGCTCCACGCATTCAAAAGATAAATTTATTTTTTGAGCAATAAATTCAAAGTCTCCGGATATGAACGTTTCAGCCAAAAATAAACGCATTTTGCACGCAAATTTCTGCGCTGTAACTACAGTTCTACCGATCCGATTATAAAAAATGAACATTCATATTAACGCTTAGCTTCTATAAAGCTACATGGTGAACTCAGATAATTTTTAGGATCATTCCTTGTGAAGAAAATAATTAAATTTTAATCAAGAATTATTTGTTATTTTTATTAATTATTTCTTGAACCAAGCGAGATAAAAAAATTCTTTCTTCGCTATAATGCTTGGATTACTCCTAGAAGTATCCAGTTAAAGTTTCATCGAAATCGCTCCACACATTCAAAAGATAAATTTATTTTTTGAGCAATAAATTCAAAGTCTCCGGATATGAACGTTTCAGCCAAAAATAAACGCATTTTGCACGCAAATTTCTGCGCTGTAACTACAGTTCTACCGATCCGATTTTAAAAAATGAACATTCATATTAACGCTTAGCTTCTATAAAGCTACATGGTGAACTCAGATAATTTTTAGGATCATTCCTTGTGAAGAAAATAATTAAATTTTAATCAAGAATTATTTGTTATTTTTATTAATTATTTCTTGAACCAAGCGAGATAAAAAAATTCTTTCTTCGCTATAATGCTTGGATTACTCCTAGAAGTATCCAGTTAAAGTTTCATCGAAATCGCTCCACGCATTCAAAAGATAAATTTATTTTTTGAGCAATAAATTCAAAGTCTCCGGATATGAACGTTTCAGCCAAAAATAAACGCATTTTGCACGCAAATTTCTGCGCTGTAACTACAGTTCTACCGATCCGATTTTAAAAAATGAACATTCATATTAACGCTTAGCTTCTATAAAGCTACATGGTGAACTCAGATAATTTTTAGGATCATTCCTTGTGAAGAAAATAATTAAATTTTAATCAAGAATTATTTGTTATTTTTATTAATTATTTCTTGAACCAAGCGAGATAAAAAAATTCTTTCTTCGCTATAATGCTTGGATTACTCCTAGAAGTATCCAGTTAAAGTTTCATCGAAATCGCTCCACGCATTCAAAAGATAAATTTATTTTTTGAGCAATAAATTCAAAGTCTCCGGATATGAACGTTTCAGCCAAAAATAAACGCATTTTGCACGCAAATTTCTGCGCTGTAACTACAGTTCTACCGATCCGATTATAAAAAATGAACATTCATATTAACGCTTAGCTTCTATAAAGCTACATGGTGAACTCAGATAATTTTTAGGATCATTCCTTGTGAAGAAAATAATTAAATTTTAATCAAGAATTATTTGTTATTTTTATTAATTATTTCTTGAACCAAGCGAGATAAAAAAATTCTTTCTTCGCTATAATGCTTGGATTACTCCTAGAAGTATCCAGTTAAAGTTTCATCGAAATCGCTCCACGCATTCAAAAGATAAATTTATTTTTTGAGCAATAAATTCAAAGTCTCCGGATATGAACGTTTCAGCCAAAAATAAACGCATTTTGCACGCAAATTTCTGCGCTGTAACTACAGTTCTACCGATCCGATTTTAAAAAATGAACATTCATATTAACGCTTAGCTTCTATAAAGCTACATGGTGAACTCAGATAATTTTTAGGATCATTCCTTGTGAAGAAAATAATTAAATTTTAATCAAGAATTATTTGTTATTTTTATTAATTATTTCTTGAACCAAGCGAGATAAAAAAATTCTTTCTTCGCTATAATGCTTGGATTACTCCTAGAAGTATCCAGTTAAAGTTTCATCGAAATCGCTCCACGCATTCAAAAGATAAATTTATTTTTTGAGCAATAAATTCAAAGTCTCCGGATATGAACGTTTCAGCCAAAAATAAACGCATTTTGCACGCAAATTTCTGCGCTGTAACTACAGTTCTACCGATCCGATTTTAAAAAATGAACATTCATATTAACGCTTAGCTTCTATAAAGCTACATGGTGAACTCAGATAATTTTTAGGATCATTCCTTGTGAAGAAAATAATTAAATTTTAATCAAGAATTATTTGTTATTTTTATTAATTATTTCTTGAACCAAGCGAGATAAAAAAATTCTTTCTTCGCTATAATGCTTGGATTACTCCTAGAAGTATCCAGTTAAAGTTTCATCGAAATCGCTCCACGCATTCAAAAGATAAATTTATTTTTTGAGCAATAAATTCAAAGTCTCCGGATATGAACGTTTCAGCCAAAAATAAACGCATTTTGCACGCAAATTTCTGCGCTGTAACTACAGTTCTACCGATCCGATTTTAAAAAATGAACATTCATATTAACGCTTAGCTTCTATAAAGCTACATGGTGAACTCAGATAATTTTTAGGATCATTCCTTGTGAAGAAAATAATTAAATTTTAATCAAGAATTATTTGTTATTTTTATTAATTATTTCTTGAACCAAGCGAGATAAAAAAATTCTTTCTTCGCTATAATGCTTGGATTACTCCTAGAAGTATCCAGTTAAAGTTTCATCGAAATCGCTCCACGCATTCAAAAGATAAATTTATTTTTTGAGCAATAAATTCAAAGTCTCCGGATATGAACGTTTCAGCCAAAAATAAACGCATTTTGCACGCAAATTTCTGCGCTGTAACTACAGTTCTACCGATCCGATTTTAAAAAATGAACATTCATATTAACGCTTAGCTTCTATAAAGCTACATGGTGAACTCAGATAATTTTTAGGATCATTCCTTGTGAAGAAAATAATTAAATTTTAATCAAGAATTATTTGTTATTTTTATTAATTATTTCTTGAACCAAGCGAGATAAAAAAATTCTTTCTTCGCTATAATGCTTGGATTACTCCTAGAAGTATCCAGTTAAAGTTTCATCGAAATCGCTCCACGCATTCAAAAGATAAATTTATTTTTTGAGCAATAAATTCAAAGTCTCCGGATATGAACGTTTCAGCCAAAAATAAACGCATTTTGCACGCAAATTTCTGCGCTGTAACTACAGTTCTACCGATCCGATTTTAAAAAATGAACATTCATATTAACGCTTAGCTTCTATAAAGCTACATGGTGAACTCAGATAATTTTTAGGATCATTCCTTGTGAAGAAAATAATTAAATTTTAATCAAGAATTATTTGTTATTTTTATTAATTATTTCTTGAACCAAGCGAGATAAAAAAATTCTTTCTTCGCTATAATGCTTGGATTACTCCTAGAAGTATCCAGTTAAAGTTTCATCGAAATCGCTCCACGCATTCAAAAGATAAATTTATTTTTTGAGCAATAAATTCAAAGTCTCCGGATATGAACGTTTCAGCCAAAAATAAACGCATTTTGCACGCAAATTTCTGCGCTGTAACTACAGTTCTACCGATCCGATTTTAAAAAATGAACATTCATATTAACGCTTAGCTTCTATAAAGCTACATGGTGAACTCAGATAATTTTTAGGATCATTCCTTGTGAAGAAAATAATTAAATTTTAATCAAGAATTATTTGTTATTTTTATTAATTATTTCTTGAACCAAGCGAGATAAAAAAATTCTTTCTTCGCTATAATGCTTGGATTACTCCTAGAAGTATCCAGTTAAAGTTTCATCGAAATCGCTCCACGCATTCAAAAGATAAATTTATTTTTTGAGCAATAAATTCAAAGTCTCCGGATATGAACGTTTCAGCCAAAAATAAACGCATTTTGCACGCAAATTTCTGCGCTGTAACTACAGTTCTACCGATCCGATTTTAAAAAATGAACATTCATATTAACGCTTAGCTTCTATAAAGCTACATGGTGAACTCAGATAATTTTTAGGATCATTCCTTGTGAAGAAAATAATTAAATTTTAATCAAGAATTATTTGTTATTTTTATTAATTATTTCTTGAACCAAGCGAGATAAAAAAATTCTTTCTTCGCTATAATGCTTGGATTCCTCCTAGAAGTATCCAGTTAAAGTTTCATCGAAATCGCTCCACGCATTCAAAAGATAAATTTATTTTTTGAGCAATAAATTCAAAGTCTCCGGATATGAACGTTTCAGCCAAAAATAAACGCATTTTGCACGCAAATTTCTGCGCTGTAACTACAGTTCTACCGATCCGATTTTAAAAAATGAACATTCATATTAACGCTTAGCTTCTATAAAGCTACATGGTGAACTCAGATAATTTTTAGGATCATTCCTTGTGAAGAAAATAATTAAATTTTAATCAAGAATTATTTGTTATTTTTATTAATTATTTCTTGAACCAAGCGAGATAAAAAAATTCTTTCTTCGCTATAATGCTTGGATTACTCCTAGAAGTATCCAGTTAAAGTTTCATCGAAATCGCTCCACGCATTCAAAAGATAAATTTATTTTTTGAGCAATAAATTCAAAGTCTCCGGATATGAACGTTTCAGCCAAAAATAAACGCATTTTGCACGCAAATTTCTGCGCTGTAACTACAGTTCTACCGATCCGATTTTAAAAAATGAACATTCATATTAACGCTTAGCTTCTATAAAGCTACATGGTGAACTCAGATAATTTTTAGGATCATTCCTTGTGAAGAAAATAATTAAATTTTAATCAAGAATTATTTGTTATTTTTATTAATTATTTCTTGAACCAAGCGAGATAAAAAAATTCTTTCTTCGCTATAATACTTGGATTACTCCTAGAAGTATCCAGTTAAAGTTTCATCGAAATCGCTCCACGCATTCAAAAGATAAATTTATTTTTTGAGCAATAAATTCAAAGTCTCCGGATATGAACGTTTCAGCCAAAAATAAACGCATTTTGCACGCAAATTTCTGCGCTGTAACTACAGTTCTACCGATCCGATTTTAAAAAATGAACATTCATATTAACGCTTAGCTTCTATAAAGCTACATGGTGAACTCAGATAATTTTTAGGATCATTCCTTGTGAAGAAAATAATTAAATTTTAATCAAGAATTATTTGTTATTTTTATTAATTATTTCTTGAACCAAGCGAGATAAAAAAATTCTTTCTTCGCTATAATGCTTGGATTACTCCTAGAAGTATCCAGTTAAAGTTTCATCGAAATCGCTCCACGCATTCAAAAGATAAATTTATTTTTTGAGCAATAAATTCAAAGTCTCCGGATATGAACGTTTCAGCCAAAAATAAACGCATTTTGCACGCAAATTTCTGCGCTGTAACTACAGTTCTACCGATCCGATTATAAAAAATGAACATTCATATTAACGCTTAGCTTCTATAAAGCTACATGGTGAACTCAGATAATTTTTAGGATCATTCCTTGTGAAGAAAATAATTAAATTTTAATCAAGAATTATTTGTTATTTTTATTAATTATTTCTTGAACCAAGCGAGATAAAAAAATTCTTTCTTCGCTATAATGCTTGGATTACTCCTAGAAGTATCCAGTTAAAGTTTCATCGAAATCGCTCCACGCATTCAAAAGATAAATTTATTTTTTGAGCAATAAATTCAAAGTCTCCGGATATGAACGTTTCAGCCAAAAATAAACGCATTTTGCACGCAAATTTCTGCGCTGTAACTACAGTTCTACCGATCCGATTTTAAAAAATGAACATTCATATTAACGCTCAGCTTCTATAAAGCTACATGGTGAACTCAGATAATTTTTAGGATCATTCCTTGTGAAGAAAATAATTAAATTTTAATCAAGAATTATTTGTTATTTTTATTAATTATTTCTTGAACCAAGCGAGATAAAAAAATTCTTTCTTCGCTATAATGCTTGGATTACTCCTAGAAGTATCCAGTTAAAGTTTCATCGAAATCGCTCCACGCATTCAAAAGATAAATTTATTTTTTGAGCAATAAATTCAAAGTCGCTATAATGCTTGGATTACTCCTAGAAGTATTCAGTTAAAGTTTCATCGAAATCGCTCCACGCATTCAAAAGATAAATTTATTTTTTGAGCAATAAATTCAAAGTCTCCGGATATGAACGTTTCAGCCAAAAATAAACGCATTTTGCACGCAAATTTCTGCGCTGTAACTACAGTTCTACCGATCCGATTTTAAAAAATGAACATTCATATTAACGCTTAGCTTCTATAAAGCTACATGGTGAACTCAGATAATTTTTAGGATCATTCCTTGTGAAGAAAATAATTAAATTTTAATCAAGAATTATTTGTTATTTTTATTAATTATTTCTTGAACCAAGCGAGATAAAAAAATTCTTTCTTCGCTATAATGCTTGGATTACTCCTAGAAGTATCCAGTTAAAGTTTCATCGAAATCGCTCCACGCATTCAAAAGATAAATTTATTTTTTGAGCAATAAATTCAAAGTCTCCGGATATGAACGTTTCAGCCAAAAATAAACGCATTTTGCACGCAAATTTCTGCGCTGTAACTACAGTTCTACCGATCCGATTTTAAAAAATGAACATTCATATTAACGCTTAGCTTCTATAAAGCTACATGGTGAACTCAGATAATTTTTAGGATCATTCCTTGTGAAGAAAATAATTAAATTTTAATCAAGAATTATTTGTTATTTTTATTAATTATTTCTTGAACCAAGCGAGATAAAAAAATTCTTTCTTCGCTATAATGCTTGGATTACTCCTAGAAGTATCCAGTTAAAGTTTCATCGAAATCGCTCCACGCATTCAAAAGATAAATTTATTTTTTGAGCAATAAATTCAAAGTCTCCGGATATGAACGTTTCAGCCAAAAATAAACGCATTTTGCACGCAAATTTCTGCGCTGTAACTACAGTTCTACCGATCCGATTATAAAAAATGAACATTCATATTAACGCTTAGCTTCTATAAAGCTACATGGTGAACTCAGATAATTTTTAGGATCATTCCTTGTGAAGAAAATAATTAAATTTTAATCAAGAATTATTTGTTATTTTTATTAATTATTTCTTGAACCAAGCGAGATAAAAAAATTCTTTCTTCGCTATAATGCTTGGATTACTCCTAGAAGTATCCAGTTAAAGTTTCATCGAAATCGCTCCACGCATTCAAAAGATAAATTTATTTTTTGAGCAATAAATTCAAAGTCTCCGGATATGAACGTTTCAGCCAAAAATAAACGCATTTTGCACGCAAATTTCTGCGCTGTAACTACAGTTCTACCGATCCGATTTTAAAAAATGAACATTCATATTAACGCTCAGCTTCTATAAAGCTACATGGTGAACTCAGATAATTTTTAGGATCATTCCTTGTGAAGAAAATAATTAAATTTTAATCAAGAATTATTTGTTATTTTTATTAATTATTTCTTGAACCAAGCGAGATAAAAAAATTCTTTCTTCGCTATAATGCTTGGATTACTCCTAGAAGTATCCAGTTAAAGTTTCATCGAAATCGCTCCACGCATTCAAAAGATAAATTTATTTTTTGAGCAATAAATTCAAAGTCTCCGGATATGAACGTTTCAGCCAAAAATAAACGCATTTTGCACGCAAATTACTGCGCTGTAACTACAGTTCTACCGATCCGATTTTAAAAAATGAACATTCATATTAACGCTTAGCTTCTATAAAGCTACATGGTGAACTCAGATAATTTTTAGGATCATTCCTTGTGAAGAAAATAATTAAATTTTAATCAAGAATTATTTGTTATTTTTATTAATTATTTCTTGAACCAAGCGAGATAAAAAAATTCTTTCTTCGCTATAATGCTTGGATTACTCCTAGAAGTATCCAGTTAAAGTTTCATCGAAATCGCTCCACGCATTCAAAAGATAAATTTATTTTTTGAGCAATAAATTCAAAGTCTCCGGATATGAACGTTTCAGCCAAAAATAAACGCATTTTGCACGCAAATTACTGCGCTGTAACTACAGTTCTACCGATCCGATTTTAAAAAATGAACATTCATATTAACGCTTAGCTTCTATAAAGCTACATGGTGAACTCAGATAATTTTTAGGATCATTCCTTGTGAAGAAAATAATTAAATTTTAATCAAGAATTATTTGTTATTTTTATTAATTATTTCTTGAACCAAGCGAGATAAAAAAATTCTTTCTTCGCTATAATGCTTGGATTACTCCTAGAAGTATTCAGTTAAAGTTTCATCGAAATCGCTCCACGCATTCAAAAGATAAATTTATTTTTTGAGCAATAAATTCAAAGTCTCCGGATATGAACGTTTCAGCCAAAAATAAACGCATTTTGCACGCAAATTTCTGCGCTGTAACTACAGTTCTACCGATCCGATTATAAAAAATGAACATTCATATTAACGCTTAGCTTCTATAAAGCTACATGGTGAACTCAGATAATTTTTAGGATCATTCCTTGTGAAGAAAATAATTAAATTTTAATCAAGAATTATTTGTTATTTTTATTAATTATTTCTTGAACCAAGCGAGATAAAAAAATTCTTTCTTCGCTATAATGCTTGGATTACTCCTAGAAGTATCCAGTTAAAGTTTCATCGAAATCGCTCCACACATTCAAAAGATAAATTTATTTTTTGAGCAATAAATTCAAAGTCTCCGGATATGAACGTTTCAGCCAAAAATAAACGCATTTTGCACGCAAATTTCTGCGCTGTAACTACAGTTCTACCGATCCGATTTTAAAAAATGAACATTCATATTAACGCTTAGCTTCTATAAAGCTACATGGTGAACTCAGATAATTTTTAGGATCATTCCTTGTGAAGAAAATAATTAAATTTTAATCAAGAATTATTTGTTATTTTTATTAATTATTTCTTGAACCAAGCGAGATAAAAAAATTCTTTCTTCGCTATAATGCTTGGATTACTCCTAGAAGTATCCAGTTAAAGTTTCATCGAAATCGCTCCACGCATTCAAAAGATAAATTTATTTTTTGAGCAATAAATTCAAAGTCTCCGGATATGAACGTTTCAGCCAAAAATAAACGCATTTTGCATGCAAATTTCTGCGCTGTAACTACAGTTCTACCGATCCGATTTTAAAAAATGAACATTCATATTAACGCTTAGCTTCTATAAAGCTACATGGTGAACTCAGATAATTTTTAGGATCATTCCTTGTGAAGAAAATAATTAAATTTTAATCAAGAATTATTTGTTATTTTTATTAATTATTTCTTGAACCAAGCGAGATAAAAAAATTCTTTCTTCGCTATAATGCTTGGATTACTCCTAGAAGTATCCAGTTAAAGTTTCATCGAAATCGCTCCACGCATTCAAAAGATAAATTTATTTTTTGAGCAATAAATTCAAAGTCTCCGGATATGAACGTTTCAGCCAAAAATAAACGCATTTTGCACGCAAATTTCTGCGCTGTAACTACAGTTCTACCGATCCGATTTTAAAAAATGAACATTCATATTAACGCTTAGCTTCTATAAAGCTACATGGTGAACTCAGATAATTTTTAGGATCATTCCTTGTGAAGAAAATAATTAAATTTTAATCAAGAATTATTTGTTATTTTTATTAATTATTTCTTGAACCAAGCGAGATAAAAAAATTCTTTCTTCGCTATAATGCTTGGATTACTCCTAGAAGTATCCAGTTAAAGTTTCATCGAAATCGCTCCACGCATTCAAAAGATAAATTTATTTTTTGAGCAATAAATTCAAAGTCTCCGGATATGAACGTTTCAGCCAAAAATAAACGCATTTTGCACGCAAATTTCTGCGCTGTAACTACAGTTCTACCGATCCGATTTTAAAAAATGAACATTCATATTAACGCTTAGCTTCTATAAAGCTACATGGTGAACTCAGATAATTTTTAGGATCATTCCTTGTGAAGAAAATAATTAAATTTTAATCAAGAATTATTTGTTATTTTTATTAATTATTTCTTGAACCAAGCGAGATAAAAAAATTCTTTCTTCGCTATAATGCTTGGATTACTCCTAGAAGTATCCAGTTAAAGTTTCATCGAAATCGCTCCACGCATTCAAAAGATAAATTTATTTTTTGAGCAATAAATTCAAAGTCTCCGGATATGAACGTTTCAGCCAAAAATAAACGCATTTTGCACGCAAATTTCTGCGCTGTAACTACAGTTCTACCGATCCGATTTTAAAAAATGAACATTCATATTAACGCTTAGCTTCTATAAAGCTACATGGTGAACTCAGATAATTTTTAGGATCATTCCTTGTGAAGAAAATAATTAAATTTTAATCAAGAATTATTTGTTATTTTTATTAATTATTTCTTGAACCAAGCGAGATAAAAAAATTCTTTCTTCGCTATAATGCTTGGATTACTCCTAGAAGTATCCAGTTAAAGTTTCATCGAAATCGCTCCACGCATTCAAAAGATAAATTTATTTTTTGAGCAATAAATTCAAAGTCTCCGGATATGAACGTTTCAGCCAAAAATAAACGCATTTTGCACGCAAATTTCTGCGCTGTAACTACAGTTCTACCGATCCGATTTTAAAAAATGAACATTCATATTAACGCTTAGCTTCTATAAAGCTACATGGTGAACTCAGATAATTTTTAGGATCATTCCTTGTGAAGAAAATAATTAAATTTTAATCAAGAATTATTTGTTATTTTTATTAATTATTTCTTGAACCAAGCGAGATAAAAAAATTCTTTCTTCGCTATAATGCTTGGATTACTCCTAGAAGTATCCAGTTAAAGTTTCATCGAAATCGCTCCACGCATTCAAAAGATAAATTTATTTTTTGAGCAATAAATTCAAAGTCTCCGGATATGAACGTTTCAGCCAAAAATAAACGCATTTTGCACGCAAATTTCTGCGCTGTAACTACAGTTCTACCGATCCGATTTTAAAAAATGAACATTCATATTAACGCTTAGCTTCTATAAAGCTACATGGTGAACTCAGATAATTTTTAGGATCATTCCTTGTGAAGAAAATAATTAAATTTTAATCAAGAATTATTTGTTATTTTTATTAATTATTTCTTGAACCAAGCGAGATAAAAAAATTCTTTTTTCGCTATAATGCTTGGATTACTCCTAGAAGTATCCAGTTAAAGTTTCATCGAAATCGCTCCACGCATTCAAAAGATAAATTTATTTTTTGAGCAATAAATTCAAAGTCTCCGGATATGAACGTTTCAGCCAAAAATAAACGCATTTTGCACGCAAATTTCTGCGCTGTAACTACAGTTCTACCGATCCGATTTTAAAAAATGAACATTCATATTAACGCTTAGCTTCTATAAAGCTACATGGTGAACTCAGATAATTTTTAGGATCATTCCTTGTGAAGAAAATAATTAAATTTTAATCAAGAATTATTTGTTATTTTTATTAATTATTTCTTGAACCAAGCGAGATAAAAAAATTCTTTCTTCGCTATAATGCTTGGATTCCTCCTAGAAGTATCCAGTTAAAGTTTCATCGAAATCGCTCCACGCATTCAAAAGATAAATTTATTTTTTGAGCAATAAATTCAAAGTCTCCGGATATGAACGTTTCAGCCAAAAATAAACGCATTTTGCACGCAAATTTCTGCGCTGTAACTACAGTTCTACCGATCCGATTTTAAAAAATGAACATTCATATTAACGCTTAGCTTCTATAAAGCTACATGGTGAACTCAGATAATTTTTAGGATCATTCCTTGTGAAGAAAATAATTAAATTTTAATCAAGAATTATTTGTTATTTTTATTAATTATTTCTTGAACCAAGCGAGATAAAAAAATTCTTTCTTCGCTATAATGCTTGGATTACTCCTAGAAGTATCCAGTTAAAGTTTCATCGAAATCGCTCCACGCATTCAAAAGATAAATTTATTTTTTGAGCAATAAATTCAAAGTCTCCGGATATGAACGTTTCAGCCAAAAATAAACGCATTTTGCACGCAAATTTCTGCGCTGTAACTACAGTTCTACCGATCCGATTTTAAAAAATGAACATTCATATTAACGCTTAGCTTCTATAAAGCTACATGGTGAACTCAGATAATTTTTAGGATCATTCCTTGTGAAGAAAATAATTAAATTTTAATCAAGAATTATTTGTTATTTTTATTAATTATTTCTTGAACCAAGCGAGATAAAAAAATTCTTTCTTCGCTATAATGCTTGGATTACTCCTAGAAGTATCCAGTTAAAGTTTCATCGAAATCGCTCCACGCATTCAAAAGATAAATTTATTTTTTGAGCAATAAATTCAAAGTCTCCGGATATGAACGTTTCAGCCAAAAATAAACGCATTTTGCACGCAAATTTCTGCGCTGTAACTACAGTTCTACCGATCCGATTTTAAAAAATGAACATTCATATTAACGCTTAGCTTCTATAAAGCTACATGGTGAACTCAGATAATTTTTAGGATCATTCCTTGTGAAGAAAATAATTAAATTTTAATCAAGAATTATTTGTTATTTTTATTAATTATTTCTTGAACCAAGCGAGATAAAAAAATTCTTTCTTCGCTATAATGCTTGGATTACTCCTAGAAGTATCCAGTTAAAGTTTCATCGAAATCGCTCCACGCATTCAAAAGATAAATTTATTTTTTGAGCAATAAATTCAAAGTCTCCGGATATGAACGTTTCAGCCAAAAATAAACGCATTTTGCACGCAAATTTCTGCGCTGTAACTACAGTTCTACCGATCCGATTTTAAAAAATGAACATTCATATTAACGCTTAGCTTCTATAAAGCTACATGGTGAACTCAGATAATTTTTAGGATCATTCCTTGTGAAGAAAATAATTAAATTTTAATCAAGAATTATTTGTTATTTTTATTAATTATTTCTTGAACCAAGCGAGATAAAAAAATTCTTTCTTCGCTATAATGCTTGGATTACTCCTAGAAGTATCCAGTTAAAGTTTCATCGAAATCGCTCCACGCATTCAAAAGATAAATTTATTTTTTGAGCAATAAATTCAAAGTCTCCGGATATGAACGTTTCAGCCAAAAATAAACGCATTTTGCACGCAAATTTCTGCGCTGTAACTACAGTTCTACCGATCCGATTTTAAAAAATGAACATTCATATTAACGCTTAGCTTCTATAAAGCTACATGGTGAACTCAGATAATTTTTAGGATCATTCCTTGTGAAGAAAATAATTAAATTTTAATCAAGAATTATTTGTTATTTTTATTAATTATTTCTTGAACCAAGCGAGATAAAAAAATTCTTTCTTCGCTATAATGCTTGGATTACTCCTAGAAGTATCCAGTTAAAGTTTCATCGAAATCGCTCCACGCATTCAAAAGATAAATTTATTTTTTGAGCAATAAATTCAAAGTCTCCGGATATGAACGTTTCAGCCAAAAATAAACGCATTTTGCACGCAAATTTCTGCGCTGTAACTACAGTTCTACCGATCCGATTTTAAAAAATGAACATTCATATTAACGCTTAGCTTCTATAAAGCTACATGGTGAACTCAGATAATTTTTAGGATCATTCCTTGTGAAGAAAATAATTAAATTTTAATCAAGAATTATTTGTTATTTTTATTAATTATTTCTTGAACCAAGCGAGATAAAAAAATTCTTTCTTCGCTATAATGCTTGGATTACTCCTAGAAGTATCCAGTTAAAGTTTCATCGAAATCGCTCCACGCATTCAAAAGATAAATTTATTTTTTGAGCAATAAATTCAAAGTCTCCGGATATGAACGTTTCAGCCAAAAATAAACGCATTTTGCACGCAAATTTCTGCGCTGTAACTACAGTTCTACCGATCCGATTTTAAAAAATGAACATTCATATTAACGCTTAGCTTCTATAAAGCTACATGGTGAACTCAGATAATTTTTAGGATCATTCCTTGTGAAGAAAATAATTAAATTTTAATCAAGAATTATTTGTTATTTTTATTAATTATTTCTTGAACCAAGCGAGATAAAAAAATTCTTTCTTCGCTATAATGCTTGGATTACTCCTAGAAGTATCCAGTTAAAGTTTCATCGAAATCGCTCCACGCATTCAAAAGATAAATTTATTTTTTGAGCAATAAATTCAAAGTCTCCGGATATGAACGTTTCAGCCAAAAATAAACGCATTTTGCACGCAAATTTCTGCGCTGTAACTACAGTTCTACCGATCCGATTTTAAAAAATGAACATTCATATTAACGCTTAGCTTCTATAAAGCTACATGGTGAACTCAGATAATTTTTAGGATCATTCCTTGTGAAGAAAATAATTAAATTTTAATCAAGAATTATTTGTTATTTTTATTAATTATTTCTTGAACCAAGCGAGATAAAAAAATTCTTTCTTCGCTATAATGCTTGGATTACTCCTAGAAGTATCCAGTTAAAGTTTCATCGAAATCGCTCCACGCATTCAAAAGATAAATTTATTTTTTGAGCAATAAATTCAAAGTCTCCGGATATGAACGTTTCAGCCAAAAATAAACGCATTTTGCACGCAAATTTCTGCGCTGTAACTACAGTTCTACCGATCCGATTTTAAAAAATGAACATTCATATTAACGCTTAGCTTCTATAAAGCTACATGGTGAACTCAGATAATTTTTAGGATCATTCCTTGTGAAGAAAATAATTAAATTTTAATCAAGAATTATTTGTTATTTTTATTAATTATTTCTTGAACCAAGCGAGATAAAAAAATTCTTTCTTCGCTATAATGCTTGGATTACTCCTAGAAGTATCCAGTTAAAGTTTCATCGAAATCGCTCCACGCATTCAAAAGATAAATTTATTTTTTGAGCAATAAATTCAAAGTCTCCGGATATGAACGTTTCAGCCAAAAATAAACGCATTTTGCACGCAAATTTCTGCGCTGTAACTACAGTTCTACCGATCCGATTTTAAAAAATGAACATTCATATTAACGCTTAGCTTCTATAAAGCTACATGGTGAACTCAGATAATTTTTAGGATCATTCCTTGTGAAGAAAATAATTAAATTTTAATCAAGAATTATTTGTTATTTTTATTAATTATTTCTTGAACCAAGCGAGATAAAAAAATTCTTTCTTCGCTATAATGCTTGGATTACTCCTAGAAGTATCCCAGTTAAAGTTTCATCGAAATCGCTCCACGCATTCAAAAGATAAATTTATTTTTTGAGCAATAAATTCAAAGTCTCCGGATATGAACGTTTCAGCCAAAAATAAACGCATTTTGCACGCAAATTTCTGCGCTGTAACTACAGTTCTACCGATCCGATTTTAAAAAATGAACATTCATATTAACGCTTAGCTTCTATAAAGCTACATGGTGAACTCAGATAATTTTTAGGATCATTCCATGTGAAGAAAATAATTAAATTTTAATCAAGAATTATTTGTTATTTTTATTAATTATTTCTTGAACCAAGCGAGATAAAAAAATTCTTTCTTCGCTATAATGCTTGGATTACTCCTAGAAGTATCCAGTTAAAGTTTCATCGAAATCGCTCCACGCATTCAAAAGATAAATTTATTTTTTGAGCAATAAATTCAAAGTCTCCGGATATGAACGTTTCAGCCAAAAATAAACGCATTTTGCACGCAAATTTCTGCGCTGTAACTACAGTTCTACCGATCCGATTTTAAAAAATGAACATTCATATTAACGCTTGGCTTCTATAAAGCTACATGGTGAACTCAGATAATTTTTAGGATCATTCCTTGTGAAGAAAATAATTAAATTTTAATCAAGAATTATTTGTTATTTTTATTAATTATTTCTTGAACCAAGCGAGATAAAAAAATTCTTTCTTCGCTATAATGCTTGGATTACTCCTAGAAGTATCCAGTTAAAGTTTCATCGAAATCGCTCCACGCATTCAAAAGATAAATTTATTTTTTGAGCAATAAATTCAAAGTCTCCGGATATGAACGTTTCAGCCAAAAATAAACGCATTTTGCACGCAAATTTCTGCGCTGTAACTACAGTTCTACCGATCCGATTTTAAAAAATGAACATTCATATTAACGCTTAGCTTCTATAAAGCTACATGGTGAACTCAGATAATTTTTAGGATCATTCCTTGTGAAGAAAATAATTAAATTTTAATCAAGAATTATTTGTTATTTTTATTAATTATTTCTTGAACCAAGCGAGATAAAAAATTCTTTCTTCGCTATAATGCTTGGATTACTCCTAGAAGTATCCAGTTAAAGTTTCATCGAAATCGCTCCACGCATTCAAAAGATAAATTTATTTTTTGAGCAATAAATTCAAAGTCTCCGGATATGAACGTTTCAGCCAAAAATAAACGCATTTTGCACGCAAATTTCTGCGCTGTAACTACAGTTCTACCTATCCGATTTTAAAAAATGAACATTCATATTAACGCTTAGCTTCTATAAAGCTACATGGTGAACTCAGATAATTTTTAGGATCATTCCTTGTGAAGAAAATAATTAAATTTTAATCAAGAATTATTTGTTATTTTTATTAATTATTTCTTGAACCAAGCGAGATAATAAAATTCTTTCTTCGCTATAATGCTTGGATTACTCCTAGAAGTACCCAGTTAAAGTTTCATCGAAATCGCTCCACGCATTCAAAAGATAAATTTATTTTTTGAGCAATAAATTCAAAGACTCCGGATATGAACGTTTCAGCCAAAAATAAACGCATTTTGCACGCAAATTTCTGCGCTGTAACTACAGTTCTACCGATCCGATTTTAAAAAATGAACATTCATATTAACGCTTAGCTTCTATAAAGCTACATGGTGAACTCAGATAATTTTTAGGATCATTCCTTGTGAAGAAAATAATTAAATTTTAATCAAGAATTATTTGTTATTTTTATTAATTATTTCTTGAACCAAGCGAGATAAAAAAATTCTTTCTTCGCTATAATGCTTGGATTACTCCTAGAAGTATCCAGTTAAAGTTTCATCGAAATCGCTCCACGCATTCAAAAAATAAATTTATTTTTTGAGCAATAAATTCAAAGTCTCCGGATATGAACGTTTCAGCCAAAAATAAACGCATTTTGCACGCAAATTTCTGCGCTGTAACTACAGTTCTACCGATCCGATTTTAAAAAATGAACATTCATATTAACGCTTAGCTTCTATAAAGCTACATGGTGAACTCAGATAATTTTTAGGATCATTCCTTGTGAAGAAAATAATTAAATTTTAATCAAGAATTATTTGTTATTTTTATTAATTATTTCTTGAACCAAGCGAGATAAAAAAATTCTTTCTTCGCTATAATGCTTGGATTACTCCTAGAAGTATCCAGTTAAAGTTTCATCGAAATCGCTCCACGCATTCAAAAAATAAATTTATTTTTTGAGCAATAAATTCAAAGTCTCCGGATATGAACGTTTCAGCCAAAAATAAACGCATTTTGCACGCAAATTTCTGCGCTGTAACTACAGTTCTACCGATCCGATTTTAAAAAATGAACATTCATATTAACGCTTAGCTTCTATAAAGCTACATGGTGAACTCAGATAATTTTTAGGATCATTCCATGTGAAGAAAATAATTAAATTTTAATCAAGAATTATTTGTTATTTTTATTAATTATTTCTTGAACCAAGCTAGATAAAAAAATTCTTTCTTCGCTATAATGCTTGGATTACTCCTAGAAGTATCCAGTTAAAGTTTCATCGAAATCGCTCCACGCATTCAAAAGATAAATTTATTTTTTGAGCAATAAATTCAAAGTCTCCGGATATGAACGTTTCAGCCAAAAATAAACGCATTTTGCACGCAAATTTCTGCGCTGTAACTACAGTTCTACCGATCCGATTTTAAAAAATGAACATTCATATTAACGCTTAGCTTCTATAAAGCTACATGGTGAACTCAGATAATTTTTAGGATCATTCCTTGTGAAGAAAATAATTAAATTTTAATCAAGAATTATTTGTTATTTTTATTAATTATTTCTTGAACCAAGCGAGATAAAAAAATTCTTTCTTCGCTATAATGCTTGGATTACTCCTAGAAGTATCCAGTTAAAGTTTCATCGAAATCGCTCCACGCATTCAAAAGATAAATTTATTTTTTGAGCAATAAATTCAAAGTCTCCGGATATGAACGTTTCAGCCAAAAATAAACGCATTTTGCACGCAAATTTCTGCGCTGTAACTACAGTTCTACCGATCCGATTTTAAAAAATGAACATTCATATTAACGCTTAGCTTCTATAAAGCTACATGGTGAACTCAGATAATTTTTAGGATCATTCCTTGTGAAGAAAATAATTAAATTTTAATCAAGAATTATTTGTTATTTTTATTAATTATTTCTTGAACCAAGCGAGATAAAAAAATTCTTTCTTCGCTATAATGCTTGGATTACTCCTAGAAGTATCCAGTTAAAGTTTCATCGAAATCGCTCCACGCATTCAAAAGATAAATTTATTTTTTTGAGCAATAAATTCAAAGTCTCCGGATATGAACGTTTCAGCCAAAAATAAACGCATTTTGCACGCAAATTTCTGCGCTGTAACTACAGTTCTACCGATCCGATTTTAAAAAATGAACATTCATATTAACGCTTAGCTTCTATAAAGCTACATGGTGAACTCAGATAATTTTTAGGATCATTCCTTGTGAAGAAAATAATTAAATTTTAATCAAGAATTATTTGTTATTTTTATTAATTATTTCTTGAACCAAGCGAGATAAAAAAATTCTTTCTTCGCTATAATGCTTGGATTACTCCTAGAAGTATCCAGTTAAAGTTTCATCGAAATCGCTCCACGCATTCAAAAGATAAATTTATTTTTTGAGCAATAAATTCAAAGTCTCCGGATATGAACGTTTCAGCCAAAAATAAACGCATTTTGCACGCAAATTTCTGCGCTGTAACTACAGTTCTACCGATCCGATTTTAAAAAATGAACATTCATATTAACGCTTAGCTTCTATAAAGCTACATGGTGAACTCAGATAATTTTTAGGATCATTCCTTGTGAAGAAAATAATTAAATTTTAATCAAGAATTATTTGTTATTTTTATTAATTATTTCTTGAACCAAGCGAGATAAAAAAATTCTTTCTTCGCTATAATGCTTGGATTACTCCTAGAAGTATCCAGTTAAAGTTTCATCGAAATCGCTCCACGCATTCAAAAGATAAATTGATTTTTTGAGCAATAAATTCAAAGTCTCCGGATATGAACGTTTCAGCCAAAAATAAACGCATTTTGCACGCAAATTTCTGCGCTGTAACTACAGTTCTACCGATCCGATTTTAAAAAATGAACATTCATATTAATGCTTAGCTTCTATAAAGCTACATGGTGAACTCAGATAATTTTTAGGATCATTCCTTGTGAAGAAAATAATTAAATTTTAATCAAGAATTATTTGTTATTTTTATTAATTATTTCTTGAACCAAGCGAGATAAAAAAATTCTTTCTTCGCTATAATGCTTGGATTACTCCTAGAAGTATCCAGTTAAAGTTTCATCGAAATCGCTCCACGCATTCAAAAGATAAATTTATTTTTTGAGCAATAAATTCAAAGTCTCCGGATATGAACGTTTCAGCCAAAAATAAACGCATTTTGCACGCAAATTTCTGCGCTGTAACTACAGTTCTACCGATCCGATTTTAAAAAATGAACATTCATATTAACGCTTAGCTTCTATAAAGCTACATGGTGAACTCAGATAATTTTTAGGATCATTCCTTGTGAAGAAAATAATTAAATTTTAATCAAGAATTATTTGTTATTTTTATTAATTATTTCTTGAACCAAGCGAGATAAAAAAATTCTTTCTTCGCTATAATGCTTGGATTACTCCTAGAAGTATCCAGTTAAAGTTTCATCGAAATCGCTCCACGCATTCAAAAAATAAATTTATTTTTTGAGCAATAAATTCAAAGTCTCCGGATATGAACGTTTCAGCCAAAAATAAACGCATTTTGCACGCAAATTTCTGCGCTGTAACTACAGTTCTACCGATCCGATTTTAAAAAATGAACATTCATATTAACGCTTAGCTTCTATAAAGCTACATGGTGAACTCAGATAATTTTTAGGATCATTCCTTGTGAAGAAAATAATTAAATTTTAATCAAGAATTATTTGTTATTTTTATTAATTATTTCTTGAACCAAGCGAGATAAAAAAATTCTTTCTTCGCTATAATGCTTGGATTACTCCTAGAAGTATCCAGTTAAAGTTTCATCGAAATCGCTCCACGCATTCAAAAAATAAATTTATTTTTTGAGCAATAAATTCAAAGTCTCCGGATATGAACGTTTCAGCCAAAAATAAACGCATTTTGCACGCAAATTTCTGCGCTGTAACTACAGTTCTACCGATCCGATTTTAAAAAATGAACATTCATATTAACGCTTAGCTTCTATAAAGCTACATGGTGAACTCAGATAATTTTTAGGATCATTCCTTGTGAAGAAAATAATTAAATTTTAATCAAGAATTATTTGTTATTTTTATTAATTATTTCTTGAACCAAGCGAGATAAAAAAATTCTTTCTTCGCTATAATGCTTGGATTACTCCTAGAAGTATCCAGTTAAAGTTTCATCGAAATCGCTCCACGCATTCAAAAGATAAATTTATTTTTTGAGCAATAAATTCAAAGTCTCCGGATATGAACGTTTCAGCCAAAAATAAACGCATTTTGCACGCAAATTTCTGCGCTGTAACTACAGTTCTACCGATCCGATTTTAAAAAATGAACATTCATATTAACGCTTAGCTTCTATAAAGCTACATGGTGAACTCAGATAATTTTTAGGATCATTCCTTGTGAAGAAAATAATTAAATTTTAATCAAGAATTATTTGTTATTTTTATTAATTATTTCTTGAACCAAGCGAGATAAAAAAATTCTTTCTTCGCTATAATGCTTGGATTACTCCTAGAAGTATCCAGTTAAAGTTTCATCGAAATCGCTCCACGCATTCAAAAGATAAATTTATTTTTTGAGCAATAAATTCAAAGTCTCCGGATATGAACGTTTCAGCCAAAAATAAACGCATTTTGCACGCAAATTTCTGCGCTGTAACTACAGTTCTACCGATCCGATTTTAAAAAATGAACATTCATATTAACGCTTAGCTTCTATAAAGCTACATGGTGAACTCAGATAATTTTTAGGATCATTCCTTGTGAAGAAAATAATTAAATATTAATCAAGAATTATTTGTTATTTTTATTAATTATTTCTTGAACCAAGCGAGATAAAAAAATTCTTTCTTCGCTATAATGCTTGGATTACTCCTAGAAGTATCCAGTTAAAGTTTCATCGAAATCGCTCCACACATTCAAAAGATAAATTGATTTTTTGAGCAATAAATTCAAAGTCTCCGGATATGAACGTTTCAGCCAAAAATAAACGCATTTTGCACGCAAATTTCTGCGCTGTAACTACAGTTCTACCGATCCGATTTTAAAAAATGAACATTCATATTAATGCTTAGCTTCTATAAAGCTACATGGTGAACTCAGATAATTTTTAGGATCATTCCTTGTGAAGAAAATAATTAAATTTTAATCAAGAATTATTTGTTATTTTTATTAATTATTTCTTGAACCAAGCGAGATAAAAAAATTCTTTCTTCGCTATAATGCTTGGATTACTCCTAGAAGTATCCAGTTAAAGTTTCATCGAAATCGCTCCACGCATTCAAAAGATAAATTTATTTTTTGAGCAATAAATTCAAAGTCTCCGGATATGAACGTTTCAGCCAAAAATAAACGCATTTTGCACGCAAATTTCTGCGCTGTAACTACAGTTCTACCGATCCGATTTTAAAAAATGAACATTCATATTAACGCTTAGCTTCTATAAAGCTACATGGTGAACTCAGATAATTTTTAGGATCATTCCTTGTGAAGAAAATAATTAAATTTTAATCAAGAATTATTTGTTATTTTTATTAATTATTTCTTGAACCAAGCGAGATAAAAAAATTCTTTCTTCGCTATAATGCTTGGATTACTCCTAGAAGTATCCAGTTAAAGTTTCATCGAAATCGCTCCACGCATTCAAAAAATAAATTTATTTTTTGAGCAATAAATTCAAAGTCTCCGGATATGAACGTTTCAGCCAAAAATAAACGCATTTTGCACGCAAATTTCTGCGCTGTAACTACAGTTCTACCGATCCGATTTTAAAAAATGAACATTCATATTAACGCTTAGCTTCTATAAAGCTACATGGTGAACTCAGATAATTTTTAGGATCATTCCTTGTGAAGAAAATAATTAAATTTTAATCAAGAATTATTTGTTATTTTTATTAATTATTTCTTGAACCAAGCGAGATAAAAAAATTCTTTCTTCGCTATAATGCTTGGATTACTCCTAGAAGTATCCAGTTAAAGTTTCATCGAAATCGCTCCACGCATTCAAAAGATAAATTTATTTTTTGAGCAATAAATTCAAAGTCTCCGGATATGAACGTTTCAGCCAAAAATAAACGCATTTTGCACGCAAATTTCTGCGCTGTAACTACAGTTCTACCGATCCGATTTTAAAAAATGAACATTCATATTAACGCTTAGCTTCTATAAAGCTACATGGTGAACTCAGATAATTTTTAGGATCATTCCTTGTGAAGAAAATAATTAAATTTTAATCAAGAATTATTTGTTATTTTTATTAATTATTTCTTGAACCAAGCGAGATAAAAAAATTCTTTCTTCGCTATAATGCTTGGATTACTCCTAGAAGTATCCAGTTAAAGTTTCATCGAAATCGCTCCACGCATTCAAAAGATAAATTTATTTTTTGAGCAATAAATTCAAAGTCTCCGGATATGAACGTTTCAGCCAAAAATAAACGCATTTTGCACGCAAATTTCTGCGCTGTAACTACAGTTCTACCGATCCGATTTTAAAAAATGAACATTCATATTAACGCTTAGCTTCTATAAAGCTACATGGTGAACTCAGATAATTTTTAGGATCATTCCTTGTGAAGAAAATAATTAAATTTTAATCAAGAATTATTTGTTATTTTTATTAATTATTTCTTGAACCAAGCGAGATAAAAAAATTCTTTCTTCGCTATAATGCTTGGATTACTCCTAGAAGTATCCAGTTAAAGTTTCATCGAAATCGCTCCACGCATTCAAAAGATAAATTTATTTTTTGAGCAATAAATTCAAAGTCTCCGGATATGAACGTTTCAGCCAAAAATAAACGCATTTTGCACGCAAATTTCTGCGCTGTAACTACAGTTCTACCGATCCGATTTTAAAAAATGAACATTCATATTAACGCTTAGCTTCTATAAAGCTACATGGTGAACTCAGATAATTTTTAGGATCATTCCTTGTGAAGAAAATAATTAAATTTTAATCAAGAATTATTTGTTATTTTTATTAATTATTTCTTGAACCAAGCGAGATAAAAAAATTCTTTCTTCGCTATAATGCTTGGATTACTCCTAGAAGTATCCAGTTAAAGTTTCATCGAAATCGCTCCACGCATTCAAAAGATAAATTTATTTTTTGAGCAATAAATTCAAAGTCTCCGGATATGAACGTTTCAGCCAAAAATAAACGCATTTTGCACGCAAATTTCTGCGCTGTAACTACAGTTCTACCGATCCGATTTTAAAAAATGAACATTCATATTAACGCTTAGCTTCTATAAAGCTACATGGTGAACTCAGATAATTTTTAGGATCATTCCTTGTGAAGAAAATAATTAAATTTTAATCAAGAATTATTTGTTATTTTTATTAATTATTTCTTGAACCAAGCGAGATAAAAAAATTCTTTCTTCGCTATAATGCTTGGATTACTCCTAGAAGTATCCAGTTAAAGTTTCATCGAAATCGCTCCACGCATTCAAAAGATAAATTTATTTTTTGAGCAATAAATTCAAAGTCTCCGGATATGAACGTTTCAGCCAAAAATAAACGCATTTTGCACGCAAATTTCTGCGCTGTAACTACAGTTCTACCGATCCGATTTTAAAAAATGAACATTCATATTAACGCTTAGCTTCTATAAAGCTACATGGTGAACTCAGATAATTTTTAGGATCATTCCTTGTGAAGAAAATAATTAAATTTTAATCAAGAATTATTTGTTATTTTTATTAATTATTTCTTGAACCAAGCGAGATAAAAAAATTCTTTCTTCGCTATAATGCTTGGATTACTCCTAGAAGTATCCAGTTAAAGTTTCATCGAAATCGCTCCACGCATTCAAAAGATAAATTTATTTTTTGAGCAATAAATTCAAAGTCTCCGGATATGAACGTTTCAGCCAAAAATAAACGCATTTTGCACGCAAATTTCTGCGCTGTAACTACAGTTCTACCGATCCGATTTTAAAAAATGAACATTCATATTAACGCTTAGCTTCTATAAAGCTACATGGTGAACTCAGATAATTTTTAGGATCATTCCTTGTGAAGAAATAATTAAATTTTAATCAAGAATTATTTGTTATTTTTATTAATTATTTCTTGAACCAAGCGAGATAAAAAAATTCTTTCTTCGCTATAATGCTTGGATTACTCCTAGAAGTATCCAGTTAAAGTTTCATCGAAATCGCTGCACGCATTCAAAAGATAAATTTATTTTTTGAGCAATAAATTCAAAGTCTCCGGATATGAACGTTTCAGCCAAAAATAAACGCATTTTGCACGCAAATTTCTACGCAGTAACTACAGTTCTACCGATCCGATTTTAAAAAATGAACATTCATATTAACGCTTAGCTTCTATAAAGCTACATGGTGAACTCAGATAATTTTTAGGATCATTCCTTGTGAAGAAAATAATTAAATTTTAATCACAAGAATTATTTGTTATTTTTATTAATTATTTCTTGAACCAAGCGAGATAAAAAAATTCTTTCTTCGCTATAATGCTTGGATTACTCCTAGAAGTATCCAGTTAAAGTTTCATCGAAATCGCTCCACGCATTCAAAAGATAAATTTATTTTTTGAGCAATAAATTCAAAGTCTCCGGATATGAACGTTTCAGCCAAAAATAAACGCATTTTGCACGCAAATTTCTGCGCTGTAACTACAGTTCTACCGATCCGATTTTAAAAAATGAACATTCATATTAACGCTTAGCTTATATAAAGCTACATGGTGAACTCAGATAATTTTTAGGATCATTCCTTGTGAAGAAAATAATTAAATTTTAATCAAGAATTATTTGTTATTTTTATTAATTATTTCTTGAACCAAGCGAGATAAAAAAATTCTTTCTTCGCTATAATGCTTGGATTACTCCTAGAAGTATCCAGTTAAAGTTTCATCGAAATCGCTCCACGCATTCAAAAGATAAATTTATTTTTTGAGCAATAAATTCAAAGTCTCCGGATATGAACGTTTCAGCCAAAAATAAACGCATTTTGCACGCAAATTTCTGCGCTGTAACTACAGTTCTACCGATCCGATTTTAAAAAATGAACATTCATATTAACGCTTAGCTTCTATAAAGCTACATGGTGAACTCAGATATTTTTAGGATCATTCCTTGTGAAGAAAATAATTAAATTTTAATCAAGAATTATTTGTTATTTTTATTAATTATTTCTTGAACCAAGCGAGATAAAAAAATTCTTTCTTCGCTATAATGCTTGGATTACTCCTAGAAGTATCCAGTTAAAGTTTCATCGAAATCGCTCCACGCATTCAAAAGATAAATTTATTTTTTGAGCAATAAATTCAAAGTCTCCGGATATGAACGTTTCAGCCAAAAATAAACGCATTTTGCACGCAAATTTCTGCGCTGTAACTACAGTTCTACCGATCCGATTTTAAAAAATGAACATTCATATTAACGCTTAGCTTCTATAAAGCTACATGGTGAACTCAGATAATTTTTAGGATCATTCCTTGTGAAGAAAATAATTAAATTTTAATCAAGAATTATTTGTTATTTTTATTAATTATTTCTTGAACCAAGCGAGATAAAAAAATTCTTTCTTCGCTATAATGCTTGGATTACTCCTAGAAGTATCCAGTTAAAGTTTCATCGAAATCGCTCCACGCATTCAAAAGATAAATTTATTTTTTGAGCAATAAATTCAAAGTCTCCGGATATGAACGTTTCAGCCAAAAATAAACGCATTTTGCACGCAAATTTCTGCGCTGTAACTACAGTTCTACCGATCCGATTTTAAAAAATGAACATTCATATTAACGCTTAGCTTCTATAAAGCTACATGGTGAACTCAGATAATTTTTAGGATCATTCCTTGTGAAGAAAATAATTAAATTTTAATCAAGAATTATTTGTTATTTTTATTAATTATTTCTTGAACCAAGCGAGATAAAAAAATTCTTTCTTCGCTATAATGCTTGGATTACTCCTAGAAGTATCCAGTTAAAGTTTCATCGAAATCGCTCCACGCATTCAAAAGATAAATTTATTTTTTGAGCAATAAATTCAAAGTCTCCGGATATGAACGTTTCAGCCAAAAATAAACGCATTTTGCACGCAAATTTCTGCGCTGTAACTACAGTTCTACCGATCCGATTTTAAAAAATGAACATTCATATTAACGCTTAGCTTCTATAAAGCTACATGGTGAACTCAGATAATTTTTAGGATCATTCCTTGTGAAGAAAATAATTAAATTTTAATCAAGAATTATTTGTTATTTTTATTAATTATTTCTTGAACCAAGCGAGATAAAAAAATTCTTTCTTCGCTATAATGCTTGGATTACTCCTAGAAGTATCCAGTTAAAGTTTCATCGAAATCGCTCCACGCATTCAAAAGATAAATTTATTTTTTGAGCAATAAATTCAAAGTCTCCGGATATGAACGTTTCAGCCAAAAATAAACGCATTTTGCACGCAAATTTCTGCGCTGTAACTACAGTTCTACCGATCCGATTTTAAAAAATGAACATTCATATTAACGCTTAGCTTCTATAAAGCTACATGGTGAACTCAGATAATTTTTAGGATCATTCCTTGTGAAGAAAATAATTAAATTTTAATCAAGAATTATTTGTTATTTTTATTAATTATTTCTTGAACCAAGCGAGATAAAAAAATTCTTTCTTCGCTATAATGCTTGGATTACTCCTAGAAGTATCCAGTTAAAGTTTCATCGAAATCGCTCCACGCATTCAAAAGATAAATTTATTTTTTGAGCAATAAATTCAAAGTCTCCGGATATGAACGTTTCAGCCAAAAATAAACGCATTTTGCACGCAAATTTCTGCGCTGTAACTACAGTTCTACCGATCCGATTTTAAAAAATGAACATTCATATTAACGCTTAGCTTCTATAAAGCTACATGGTGAACTCAGATAATTTTTAGGATCATTCCTTGTGAAGAAAATAATTAAATTTTAATCAAGAATTATTTGTTATTTTTATTAATTATTTCTTGAACCAAGCGAGATAAAAAAATTCTTTCTTCGCTATAATGCTTGGATTACTCCTAGAAGTATCCAGTTAAAGTTTCATCGAAATCGCTCCACGCATTCAAAAGATAAATTTATTTTTTGAGCAATAAATTCAAAGTCTCCGGATATGAACGTTTCAGCCAAAAATAAACGCATTTTGCACGCAAATTTCTGCGCTGTAACTACAGTTCTACCGATCCGATTTTAAAAAATGAACATTCATATTAACGCTTAGCTTCTATAAAGCTACATGGTGAACTCAGATAATTTTTAGGATCATTCCTTGTGAAGAAAATAATTAAATTTTAATCAAGAATTATTTGTTATTTTTATTAATCATTTCTTGAACCAAGCGAGATAAAAAAATTCTTTCTTCGCTATAATGCTTGGATTACTCCTAGAAGTATCCAGTTAAAGTTTCATCGAAATCGCTCCACGCATTCAAAAGATAAATTTATTTTTTGAGCAATAAATTCAAAGTCTCCGGATATGAACGTTTCAGCCAAAAATAAACGCATTTTGCACGCAAATTTCTGCGCTGTAACTACAGTTCTACCGATCCGATTTTAAAAAATGAACATTCATATTAACGCTTAGCTTCTATAAAGCTACATGGTGAACTCAGATAATTTTTAGGATCATTCCTTGTGAAGAAAATAATTAAATTTTAATCAAGAATTATTTGTTATTTTTATTAATTATTTCTTGAACCAAGCGAGATAAAAAAATTCTTTCTTCGCTATAATGCTTGGATTACTCCTAGAAGTATCCAGTTAAAGTTTCATCGAAATCGCTCCACGCATTCAAAAGATAAATTTATTTTTTGAGCAATAAATTCAAAGTCTCCGGATATGAACGTTTCAGCCAAAAATAAACGCATTTTGCACGCAAATTTCTGCGCTGTAACTACAGTTCTACCGATCCGATTTTAAAAAATGAACATTCATATTAACGCTTAGCTTCTATAAAGCTACATGGTGAACTCAGATAATTTTTAGGATCATTCCTTGTGAAGAAAATAATTAAATTTTAATCAAGAATTATTTGTTATTTTTATTAATTATTTCTTGAACCAAGCGAGATAAAAAAATTCTTTCTTCGCTATAATGCTTGGATTACTCCTAGAAGTATCCAGTTAAAGTTTCATCGAAATCGCTCCACGCATTCAAAAGATAAATTTATTTTTTGAGCAATAAATTCAAAGTCTCCGGATATGAACGTTTCAGCCAAAAATAAACGCATTTTGCACGCAAATTTCTGCGCTGTAACTACAGTTCTACCGATCCGATTTTAAAAAATGAACATTCATATTAACGCTTAGCTTCTATAAAGCTACATGGTGAACTCAGATAATTTTTAGGATCATTCCTTGTGAAGAAAATAATTAAATTTTAATCAAGAATTATTTGTTATTTTTATTAATTATTTCTTGAACCAAGCGAGATAAAAAAATTCTTTCTTCGCTATAATGCTTGGATTACTCCTAGAAGTATCCAGTTAAAGTTTCATCGAAATCGCTCCACGCATTCAAAAGATAAATTTATTTTTTGAGCAATAAATTCAAAGTCTCCGGATATGAACGTTTCAGCCAAAAATAAACGCATTTTGCACGCAAATTTCTGCGCTGTAACTACAGTTCTACCGATCCGATTTTAAAAAATGAACATTCATATTAACGCTTAGCTTCTATAAAGCTACATGGTGAACTCAGATAATTTTTAGGATCATTCCTTGTGAAGAAAATAATTAAATTTTAATCAAGAATTATTTGTTATTTTTATTAATTATTTCTTGAACCAAGCGAGATAAAAAAATTCTTTCTTCACTATAATGCTTGGATTACTCCTAGAAGTATCCAGTTAAAGTTTCATCGAAATCGCTCCACGCATTCAAAAGATAAATTTATTTTTTGAGCAATAAATTCAAAGTCTCCGGATATGAACGTTTCAGCCAAAAATAAACGCATTTTGCACGCAAATTTCTGCGCTGTAACTACAGTTCTACCGATCCGATTTTAAAAAATGAACATTCATATTAACGCTTAGCTTCTATAAAGCTACATGGTGAACTCAGATAATTTTTAGGATCATTCCTTGTGAAGAAAATAATTAAATTTTAATCAAGAATTATTTGTTATTTTTATTAATTATTTCTTGAACCAAGCGAGATAAAAAAATTCTTTCTTCGCTATAATGCTTGGATTACTCCTAGAAGTATCCAGTTAAAGTTTCATCGAAATCGCTCCACGCATTCAAAAGATAAATTTATTTTTTGAGCAATAAATTCAAAGTCTCCGGATATGAACGTTTCAGCCAAAAATAAACGCATTTTGCACGCAAATTTCTGCGCTGTAACTACAGTTCTACCGATCCGATTTTAAAAAATGAACATTCATATTAACGCTTAGCTTCTATAAAGCTACATGGTGAACTCAGATAATTTTTAGGATCATTCCTTGTGAAGAAAATAATTAAATTTTAATCAAGAATTATTTGTTATTTTTATTAATTATTTCTTGAACCAAGCGAGATAAAAAAATTCTTTCTTCGCTATAATGCTTGGATTACTCCTAGAAGTATCCAGTTAAAGTTTCATCGAAATCGCTCCACGCATTCAAAAGATAAATTTATTTTTTGAGCAATAAATTCAAAGTCTCCGGATATGAACGTTTCAGCCAAAAATAAACGCATTTTGCACGCAAATTTCTGCGCTGTAACTACAGTTCTACCGATCCGATTTTAAAAAATGAACATTCATATTAACGCTTAGCTTCTATAAAGCTACATGGTGAACTCAGATAATTTTTAGGATCATTCCTTGTGAAGAAAATAATTAAATTTTAATCAAGAATTATTTGTTATTTTTATTAATTATTTCTTGAACCAAGCGAGATAAAAAAATTCTTTCTTCGCTATAATGCTTGGATTACTCCTAGAAGTATCCAGTTAAAGTTTCATCGAAATCGCTCCACGCATTCAAAAGATAAATTTATTTTTTGAGCAATAAATTCAAAGTCTCCGGATATGAACGTTTCATCCAAAAATAAACGCATTTTGCACGCAAATTTCTGCGCTGTAACTACAGTTCTACCGATCCGATTTTAAAAAATGAACATTCATATTAACGCTTAGCTTCTATAAAGCTACATGGTGAACTCAGATAATTTTTAGGATCATTCCTTGTGAAGAAAATAATTAAATTTTAATCAAGAATTATTTGTTATTTTTATTAATTATTTCTTGAACCAAGCGAGATAAAAAAATTCTTTCTTCGCTATAATGCTTGGATTACTCCTGGAAGTATCCAGTTAAAATTTCATCGAAATCGCTCCACGCATTCAAAAGATAAATTTATTTTTTGAGCAATAAATTCAAAGTCTCCGGATATGAACGTTTCAGCCAAAAATAAACGCATTTTGCACGCAAATTTCTGCGCTGTAACTACAGTTCTACCGATCCGATTTAAAAAAATGAACATTCATATTAACGCTTAGCTTCTATAAAGCTACATGGTGAACTCAGATAATTTTTAGGATCATTCCTTGTGAAGAAAATAATTAAATTTTAATCAAGAATTATTTGTTATTTTTATTAATTATTTCTTGAACGAAGCGAGATAAAAAAATTCTTTCTTCGCTATAATGCTTGGATTACTCCTAGAAGTATCCAGTTAAAGTTTCATCGAAATCGCTCCACGCATTCAAAAGATAAATTTATTTTTTGAGCAATAAATTCAAAGTCTCCGGATATGAACGTTTCAGCCAAAAATAAACGCATTTTGCACGCAAATTTCTGCGCTGTAACTACAGTTCTACCGATCCGATTTTAAAAAATGAACATTCATATTAACGCTTAGCTTCTATAAAGCTACATGGTGAACTCAGATAATTTTTAGGATCATTCCTTGTGAAGAAAATAATTAAATTTTAATCAAGAATTATTTGTTATTTTTATTAATTATTTCTTGAACCAAGCGAGATAAAAAAATTCTTTCTTCGCTATAATGCTTGGATTACTCCTAGAAGTATCCAGTTAAAGTTTCATCGAAATCGCTCCACGCATTCAAAAGATAAATTTATTTTTTGAGCAATAAATTCAAAGTCTCCGGATATGAACGTTTCAGCCAAAAATAAACGCATTTTGCACGCAAATTTCTGCGCTGTAACTACAGTTCTACCGATCCGATTTTAAAAAATGAACATTCATATTAACGCTTAGCTTCTATAAAGCTACATGGTGAACTCAGATAATTTTTAGGATCATTCCTTGTGAAGAAAATAATTAAATTTTAATCAAGAATTATTTGTTATTTTTATTAATTATTTCTTGAACCAAGCGAGATAAAAAAATTCTTTCTTCGCTATAATGCTTGGATTACTCCTAGAAGTATCCAGTTAAAGTTTCATCGAAATCGCTCCACGCATTCAAAAGATAAATTTATTTTTTGAGCAATAAATTCAAAGTCTCCGGATATGAACGTTTCAGCCAAAAATAAACGCATTTTGCACGCAAATTTCTGCGCTGTAACTACAGTTCTACCGATCCGATTTTAAAAAATGAACATTCATATTAACGCTTAGCTTCTATAAAGCTACATGGTGAACTCAGATAATTTTTAGGATCATTCCTTGTGAAGAAAATAATTAAATTTTAATCAAGAATTATTTGTTATTTTTATTAATTATTTCTTGAACCAAGCGAGATAAAAAAATTCTTTCTTCGCTATAATGCTTGGATTACTCCTAGAAGTATCCAGTTAAAGTTTCATCGAAATCGCTCCACGCATTCAAAAGATAAATTTATTTTTTGAGCAATAAATTCAAAGTCTCCGGATATGAACGTTTCAGCCAAAAATAAACGCATTTTGCACGCAAATTTCTGCGCTGTAACTACAGTTCTACCGATCCGATTTTAAAAAATGAACATTCATATTAACGCTTAGCTTCTATAAAGCTACATGGTGAACTCAGATAATTTTTAGGATCATTCCTTGTGAAGAAAATAATTAAATTTTAATCAAGAATTATTTGTTATTTTTATTAATTATTTCTTGAACCAAGCGAGATAAAAAAATTCTTTCTTCGCTATAATGCTTGGATTACTCCTAGAAGTATCCAGTTAAAGTTTCATCGAAATCGCTCCACGCATTCAAAAGATAAATTTATTTTTTGAGCAATAAATTCAAAGTCTCCGGATATGAACGTTTCAGCCAAAAATAAACGCATTTTGCACGCAAATTTCTGCGCTGTAACTACAGTTCTACCGATCCGATTTTAAAAAATGAACATTCATATTAACGCTTAGCTTCTATAAAGCTACATGGTGAACTCAGATAATTTTTAGGATCATTCCTTGTGAAGAAAATAATTAAATTTTAATCAAGAATTATTTGTTATTTTTATTAATTATTTCTTGAACCAAGCGAGATAAAAAAATTCTTTCTTCGCTATAATGCTTGGATTACTCCTAGAAGTATCCAGTTAAAGTTTCATCGAAATCGCTCCACGCATTCAAAAGATAAATTTATTTTTTGAGCAATAAATTCAAAGTCTCCGGATATGAACGTTTCAGCCAAAAATAAACGCATTTTGCACGCAAATTTCTGCGCTGTAACTACAGTTCTACCGATCCGATTTTAAAAAATGAACATTCATATTAACGCTTAGCTTCTATAAAGCTACATGGTGAACTCAGATAATTTTTAGGATCATTCCTTGTGAAGAAAATAATTAAATTTTAATCAAGAATTATTTGTTATTTTTATTAATTATTTCTTGAACCAAGCGAGATAAAAAAATTCTTTCTTCGCTATAATGCTTGGATTACTCCTAGAAGTATCCAGTTAAAGTGTCATCGAAATCGCTCCACGCATTCAAAAGATAAATTTATTTTTTGAGCAATAAATTCAAAGTCTCCGGATATGAACGTTTCAGCCAAAAATAAACGCATTTTGCACGCAAATTTCTGCGCTGTAACTACAGTTCTACCGATCCGATTTTAAAAAATGAACATTCATATTAACGCTTAGCTTCTATAAAGCTACATGGTGAACTCAGATAATTTTTAGGATCATTCCTTGTGAAGAAAATAATTAAATTTTAATCAAGAATTATTTGTTATTTTTATTAATTATTTCTTGAACCAAGCGAGATAAAAAAATTCTTTCTTCGCTATAATGCTTGGATTACTCCTAGAAGTATCCAGTTAAAGTTTCATCGAAATCGCTCCACGCATTCAAAAGATAAATTTATTTTTTGAGCAATAAATTCAAAGTCTCCGGATATGAACGTTTCAGCCAAAAATAAACGCATTTTGCACGCAAATTTCTGCGCTGTAACTACAGTTCTACCGATCCGATTTTAAAAAATGAACATTCATATTAACGCTTAGCTTCTATAAAGCTACATGGTGAACTCAGATAATTTTTAGGATCATTCCTTGTGAAGAAAATAATTAAATTTTAATCAAGAATTATTTGTTATTTTTATTAATTATTTCTTGAACCAAGCGAGATAAAAAAATTCTTTCTTCGCTATAATGCTTGGATTACTCCTAGAAGTATCCAGTTAAAGTTTCATCGAAATCGCTCCACGCATTCAAAAGATAAATTTATTTTTTGAGCAATAAATTCAAAGTCTCCGGATATGAACGTTTCAGCCAAAAATAAACGCATTTTGCACGCAAATTTCTGCGCTGTAACTACAGTTCTACCGATCCGATTTTAAAAAATGAACATTCATATTAACGCTTAGCTTCTATAAAGCTACA